>JAOUQU010424789.1:0-10546 GCA_028566735.1 Ammoglanis amapaensis
TAAGGCCCCAGACCTACTGTGGTGTCGATTGGAGCGCTCTTCTGTGTTGCACTCCTCTATATCCGCCCTCATTTTCATTTCTTTACCACTGTCTTTAGTAGGAAAGGTGAATAATCCAGTTGTTAGGTCAACATGCACTTCTAGTATCAATTTAGGCGACACTTTAAGTTTCTATCTCCCTCAGCATTTCTTTCTATTTTGGACAATCATTTATTTCTTCCTTCCAGTTCCGATCCAGTCTTTCAACACTGGCATGACTCTGGTCTTGTTTCTTTACGTGACTTCTTTAAGGAGGGCAGTCTTAGTAGTTTTACACAATTGCAGGCTGATTTTCAGTTACCATACTCACACTTTTTTCGCTATTTGCAGCTCAGAAATGGTCTGGGTACTCTATTCCCCTCATATCACACCCGATCCGTATCTCAGCCCTGGGACTCACTATTTGATCTGAATCCCTTTCAGAGCTCTCTTATCTCATTGATATATTCAAAGCTTATGAATTTCACTGAGGTTACAACCAATAAGATCAGACGAGCTTGGGAACAGGAGTTGGGGATGAATATTCCAGATGACCTATGGAGTGGGGCATTAAAAACCATTCGCACTTGTGCACCTTGTGTTAGGACTTCAATTTTCGCAATTCAAGGTTCTACACAGAGTGCACCGTTCGAAGTCACAGTTTTCCAAATTTAACCCTTTATCAGTGGCTGATTGTTATAACCGAGGCGGCGGTTCCCCCTGTGACCTTAGTCACATGTTTTATTTTTGCCCTTCCTTGTCTACCTTTTGGACCAACTATTTTGTTTGCAATCTGGTGTGGTTGCCTTTACATCGCTGATGGCCAAACGCTGTATTCTACGGCTATGGAAATCTCCCAATCCTCCTCAGGTTTTAGTTTGGCTTCGAGATGTTTTGCAGACACTAAAAATGGAGAAGATTATAGCTACCTCCAAAGGCCGTGCTAATCTATTTAATAATAAATGGCGCTCTTTTCTTTCTTTCATTTCCTCTTTATCCTCGTTATCTGTAGATTGAGCACCTCCCCGCCCCCCTTTGTGTGTGTGTGTGTGTGTGTGTGTTTCTAGTGTTTTTGTTTGTTTGTATGAGACATGGTATGTATGCATATGAATGCTATTTTCTTTTGTATTTGTCTATATCTGTGTTTCTCAATAATTTTTTTTCTTTTTAATTAAAATTAAAAACAGATCTTACCAGTTATAATGCTACGCATGGGTTTTATGAGGGAAGAGAATGCGGGTACTTCTGGCTGTCTGTGCTCCCACATTGGCTGCCAAATAACAAGTCCACTAGCAAGTCTGAAGGTTAGATCAGATTCCTGTCCAATTAAAATCAAATAGCATTTTCAACATACTGCTTGGATTCCATTTGAGCTCACTGATTTGGAGGAATATGGTTTAAACTGACCTTGATACGGTTGACCAAAGGAGCAAACAGAAACACAAACAGCTCTACAGTGGCCATGTTCTTGTAGTAAAGCTTGGCCTGAGCATACTCAGTCTCCTCAAGAGTACTACCATTTTGATCTATACATCTCCGGTTGCCCGAAGGCTGAAAAAAGCCACTGCAGCTCCCTCCAGACCAGACATTGCCCGGGTCCTGTTGGCACTCCTGAGCAGCCTCTAACAGCATCCAGTGAAGAGTGTGGAGTAATTTGGTCTCTGCGACTCCAAGTTTATCCTGGTGCCCTGGTTAAGGATCAAGATATTATTCAGGATTAGATATTAACGGTGACCATTCATGGGAGTAAGGATAATTAAGTATAGTCATCAGTATAAATTTAGTCTTATTTGTGGGGTTCATACCTAGTTTGTTACGGTTGGACAGGAGAATCGCGGCGCAGTGGAGAACATGCGGCAATGCGGCCTGCACCAGTTCCCAACGCATGATGCTCTGGATGGCCTCAGTGAGAGCTGGAGACAATCCATGGAGTTTATTTTCCACCAGCACTCGCTCAAAAGACTGTAAAAAACAAGTTTACAGTCTATCTTTATGCTGCGATTGCTCTTTACAAGTGAGTAAAAACCCTGATTATGTTTTGTGATAAATGCTTGTTAAATAATAAAAATTAATTAATTAACAATTAACAACGTTTTGGACCACCAAAGTACAGAACTTCAACTAGATCATCATACAAAAACTACGATTTTTAGGGACAACATTTGGTCTACTAGGTATGGAGGACATATTGCGGCATCTAGGTGACATATTGGGCAGCCATGGCCTGGTCCAAAGTCTACTATATGATCAGTGAATGCTGATAAGGTGGACAAAATCTGTATCTTAGTATACAGTACTGTGTAAAACTCTTTGTTGTCTTAGAAGTTTTTTTTCTTTAAGTAATGCCTGCTTGACACTTACTTAGTAAATAATTTTCATATTTAGTAGATTTTCTGTCACACAATTTGGTTTTCTCCTAAGACTTTCATTTGTGTGTAGTCACTTCTGCAATATGGTCATTGTCGGAAAAACACTGCTCACGTCTGGGCATGCTCCTGATGAGGTGGCGGATGGTCTCCTGAGGTCCTCCCAGACCTGGACTAAAATATTTTTCAACTCCTGGACGGTGATGCAATGTGACGTTGGTGGATGTAGCAAGAAATGATGTCCCAGATGTGCTCGATCGAATTCATGTCTGGGGAATGAGCAGGCCAGTCCATAGCTTCAATGCCTTTAGCTTGCAGGAAATGCTGACACACTCCAGCCACATGAGGTCTAGCATTATCCTGCATTAGAAGGAACAAAGGGCCAACCGCACCAACGTATAGTCTCACAAGAGACTATATAGTCACATTTGTAGCCTGCTGAAAGTCATTTTGCAGGGCTCTAGCAGTGCTCATCCTGTTCCAGCAGGTAGCGGTCCTGCTGCTGGGTTGTTGCCTTGCTATAGCCTCCTCCACATCTCCTAATGTGCTGGCCTGTCTCCTATTAGCGCCTCCAGTCTCGGACACTACGCTGACAGACACAGAAAACCATCTTGCCACAGCTCGCTCTATGCCATCCTGGATGAGCTGCACTACCTGAGCCACTTGTGTGGGTTGTAGAGTCGGACTCATGCTATCACCATTGTGAAAGCAGCACCAACATTAAAAAATTATCTAAACTTTAGCCATAAAGCATAGGTACTAAAAAGTAGTCTGTGGTCCCCACCTGTAGAACCACTTCTTTAACCACTCCACAACAGCAATTGAAATTGATTGTTAATCATTGTTGCTTCTATTGGAAATATTGATCAATTATTGGGGATAAAAACAATAATGCTATAAATCTGAATCAGGAACTAACAATGAGCTATTCTACATTCCTTGGGGGGCCAGCTGAAACTTCTCCTTATCAGGAGTTGTCAAAGTAACTGAAAAGGGAAGAGATGCAGACCAGAGACCACCCCGACCTTTTAACTGCCCAGTGCAACATCCTAGGATCCAGTTTAAACTGGTTTAGAGGACAAAGGAGAATAAAAAGTATAAAAGGGTCAACACCATTGCACATGGTTGGAAGAATTCCTGGGCAGTGCAGTGGCCACTTGTGAGTGGAGTTCCTCCAAACCTGGTACCAGTTTGAGCACAGCTTTTTCTCACATCGACTGGTAATAAAATATTTTAAATTTACTGGACTGGTTTGCCTCATCAATATCAATAAACAAAGATTCACCGGGGATCACAGAGGGTAATTTGGTCAGATCATAACACTTCCTAATTGAACAGTTTTATGAAGAAGTTTTATTTACTTGAAGTTATATTGTGTTGTTTAGGTGTTCCCTTTATTTTTTATAGCAGTGTACTTTGTGTAAATTTATTTTCTGTAAGTTATTTGTAATTATAGTATTACATAGTCAATATTGATTCAGAAATGAACCCAAAGATTTTCTGAAAAATCTCTTGGGGTGCACAAATTTATGTTTATGCCTTACTACATTCCACTAAGATGTGCCCAGCTGATTTTTCTAGAAGTGGACAAGAGGACACAAGATTTAGGCATGAAGTGATCACACGACAGAGACAGAGGGTGTAAAAAGTGAAAGGTGTTTTAAAAGATATGTAAGAAAGTTGTCATGAATAATACATAAGTTTTCATGAAGAAAAAAAAGTATACTTACCACACAGGAGGCTTCATATTGCTTCCCTAATTTTGGTCGCAAAAAAGCACTGGAAATATATTTTAGCAAAATAAATATGTTTGGTAAACATAAATTACATATAACTTCTCAACATTGTACTATTACTATTACTGTACTATTAACAAACATTTGAAAATGTGATCAAGTAAAAGTGCAATGTGAAAACTCCCAAAACATAAAAGCCCAAAAGCATATGTTTATTAGTTTTGATTGACCATTTATGTTATACAGTCGAATCCGCTTAATGGGACCACCGGTTAATAGGACCAGCCGCTTATTTGGACCAAATCCTAAAGTACCGAATCAAATCCTATTATATACGTGTAATTTTGTCCACTTATTCAAAGCAAAATTCCAGTTAATATGACCAAAGAATGTGAGGGCGTCTTTGTTTATAGTGATTTTCTTCAAGTGGAGTCGATCAAGAGAATGTGTCAGGGAAGTGTTCTTCAAAAGTTGACTGGAATTTTGTGAGAACTTTATTATTATTATTATTATTATTATTATTATTATTATGCTTCGCATGCTGAACTGTGTTCCATACACCCAGAGCTGCACTGCCTCCAGCCAAGCCCAATCCGATCGTTACTCCCTGACGAGACGCACCTGTATCTGTGCCTGTATACATCTGTATGATATTTGGGAGTAATTTATGTGTTGTATAAGCCTGTGTTCCCCGGATGTCAAGATCAGATAATTGTTTTTTCTATGTACCTGTTGGTCTCTCATTTCGTTGTATTTTCATTATTAAATCTTATTTAAATTAATTTTTCTGTGTTTCAGGCATCTCAACTATAGTCACCAATTTTTAACAGTAAGTAACTAAACATTGTGTTGTAAATCATTTCAAAAAACAAATGTACTTTTCAATAAACAGTTTGTAAGCAACAGTAGTTCTTGTTTGTACAGTCAATAAAGGTTTAATAAGCATTTGATATGTTACATATAGCTCGTCCCGTTTTAAAGCATGCTCGTTTTATTGGGCCAGCCGGATATTAGGACCAAAATTATCGCATCCCGATGAGGTCCGATGAGGCAGAAAGCTTAACCAAAATCTACTGTTTCTGATTCATTTGGTGTGAAACAAGTTATTTGGTTTCATGTGTACACATTTACTAAAATGTCCTAAAATCAGTGTTTCATCCTTTTATAAAAGAACATAACAGCTTTAAGAGTGAAGCATCCTGCGAATGGTAGTGCACGGCATTGATAAGTGTGGTGAGATGGCAGAAATCTTGACACGCTGTGTATGTGAACCAGATTTTCTTTTTTTACATTGATTAAAGTTGCACAAAACCAACAGCCTATGTTTCATTTATGAATGCAACATTTGCATTTACATATGATTAATAGCAAACACAGTAACCCCCTGAGCCAGGGCCGGACTGGGACAAAAAAAATTGGCCCTGGCATTTTTGCTTTAGACTGCCCCTTGATAATTAGTGAAGCACAACCGACTTGTAGTTTATGTATATGGGGTACAGAGGGTTACAAAGCACCATGGGGAAAAAAACCTTAATTAATGTAAAAAACTACTGGTTAAAGTAATTTGGAATAAATCTTAGCATTATTATATCACAATCACAATTAATAATCTTACCATGTCAATATCCAACAAACTGAATACTAAAAATCTCTTTTTCAACTTTAAAAATTGCCATGACAATCCACATAATCATTTAAAATATAAGACATACAAAGACAATTTTTTTTATTTTATTAATATAATCTGTAATATGTAATTTCTGATTTTCTCTGATATAGGATCTCAATTCTATTTCTTCAGGTTGAAGGTTCCTTTCTTCAGGCCGCTCCTTTAAACAGCTATAACATGTATTCATATCAGGCTACGAACAGGTCTGATTTATGAATTTATGCAATGCAACTATTTCGTAAAAGCATATGATACTGTTTTACTCTTATTCAGTTTGGGCATACTGTTTGCTTTTTTACACTTACTTTAATCATGCTTAAATTGCTTAAATTTATTAGTACAGTGGAACCCCGGTTAACGACCACAATCCGTTCTGAAAGGTCGGTCGGTATCCGAAATGTTCACTATCCGAAACACATTTCCCTATAAGAAATAAAGAAAATAGAAATAATTCATTCCCAGCCCCGGTTGACTCGCTAATATATGAAAATTACACGATATACAGGTATGTTTTTACAATGACAACAGTTGTAAAAACAGTACACATGGAGTTAAATAAACATTAAAAGCATTTAAACACAAGAAAACATAAAGTCAACCAAAAAATGCTGTATATAATACATGCTGTATTCGGCTGTGATATCTGACACACGCACAACTTGTTCAAACTTAGAAATCATTCCTTTTTCTGTTCAGTTGTTGGCCACTGTATTTTTACTTTGCTACTACTATTGTACTGAATCTTCTTTAGAACCATGATCGAGGGCTATTTAATTAAAATAATGCACAAAAATCACTAAATAATTAGAATATGTAAAGATAACAATAACCGATTTTAACTGTATTAAGCGCGAATGACGCTCGGTCAGAGATGCGGGTCACGTGGTGATGACGTAGTTGACGACGTAGATGATGTTCACTATCCGAAATTTTGATTGTTATCCGGAGCAAATTTTTAGCAAAATGGTTGGTCGTTATCTGAATTGGTCGCTATCGGAGGCGTTCGTTAACCGTTCCACTGTATTCAAATCTGGGTTTTTTTACTTTTTTGAGTACCTTATAAAACATGTTGAACCACAACAAATGTAAACTATTATGCAGCCTTTTAACACACCTTTAACCTAAATATCTAAATTTTTATGATGTACCCTAAAGTGGACACTTGCTGCTCATCCAACACTTCTCAACCTTGACCGTTTGCTATTTAATCAGAATAAGGGGGTGTGGCTGCCGGATTTTTGTGAAGCAGGGAAATAAGAATTAATATTGATACTAAGCCATTGTTCATCATTCTCATGTAATAATACTAATGTTACCTCAATCACCTGTATTATTCTAACACAACCTCTATCACCTCAAAGTCCCTGTATTATCCTAATGTTAGTACCTGTTTATGTACTTCTCACTATCCCACTCAGTCTCGGTTTCGGTGTCACAAAACCAGCATCTCTGGCTGCTGCTGTTTTCCCCTACAGGCTACAGCAGCGAACATGTCTGTGATTTTTACTCAGTTTGTAGCTTCTACAGTGAGCCTCCTAATTTATTTTCTCGTAATTTATCTGCACCTCCTTTCTGCCGCTTCAGTTGCTCCATGCTGACTCTCCTTAAGCATTCACGATGAACGTGGCGGGAATTACAGCGGAGCATGTCTTATATTCTGATTGGTTCAGTCAACTGTCTATATAAAAATGGGCCAATGGGCCGCCTCCTCCAAATTGTGGGCCAGTCTCTTTAAAAAAGATATTAAAAAAACTAAAATTCAACAGGATCGGCCCCCGAGGACTGCCCGGTAGGCCAGATTACCAAATGCCATGAAGAAATAGTTCATCAAATGTCCATCTAGTGGCCCTGAACTGAATTAAATACCACTACAAACTGTAAAGCTGTTCCTGCCTGTGTTCAACACTGTGTGTACCTACATTATACAGCCAAAATATATGGACTGGCGCATATCCCTTTTCATTAATTTGGTGTTGCTCACATAACACAATATGTGTTATAGTTGATGGATGGATGCTAATTAGAGGTTGTAAGCTTCACATGTTAGTGGCAATCAAATTGATACTTTAAAAGGTGTTTGCTTGTTCTGATGCTGCTGCGTCATCAAACCCACTTGTGATGTCTACGGAATACAGTTATACATAAAAATGTTATCATATTGTCACTATTTAATTTAATGCATATATGTAAACACAAGTAACCAGTGTAAAATGTTATTGAAACACGGTAATTATTAAAGGCAATGTCCTGCAAACATATAAATCTGCATGTATGTATAGCAACACCTGCTCTTCGCGGTCACCGTTGAAATCACTGACCTGGTCTGTCTCCACAGAAAAGTCTGAATAGGAAACGGAATTCCTCGGTAATTCTGCTGCTCCTTGTCGTCCAAGCTCTTCCTTTTCACCATGTTACCTAGACTGGTGAACCAAAACGCTCAGTTACAAACCAGCGGACATTGAGGCGACACCGTGTGTGAGAGAATAATGAGACTAGGGAAATGGCCGGTGGTGCAGATTTCAGATGCGCACCGAAACCCAAGCTTCTCTGGGAGGAGGCTGAGCTCTCTCACATCCACCGAACATTTAAAGACGCAGAACGAGTTTTTGGCTGAAGGTGTTGTGCTGATTTCAGATTCCCCAGCAGAATCCGATTACCTTCGCGTGCGCACATCACTAAAGCAAACGGACACAACATTTGACGAAACTTATAAAAATCTTTATTTATCCTTCATAGCAAGCAGGAGACTAATGTAAAGTTGGTTCGAGGTTGGATATTCGGTTTCCTGGTCAGAGTTAGGGAGCGTCTAAAAAGTGATAGTTTGCAGCGCTACTTATGCACCAGATCAGCACTGGAAAAATTATAACTTTAATATTGTTTGAAATAAACAACTCACAATGTTGAATTTCAGTGTGAATTGTGTGAGTAAAAAGCGCTGATAGTCCACAACCTTTGCATTTTGGATTAACTTTATTCCTGATTTTTATTGAATTCTAAACATTTAGAATTTCTATATCATCCACGAGCAATACAGAATCTTAAAAACACTTGTGCATTAAGCATCTAGGGGGCACTGATGAGGCACAACCTTTAGATTTTGGATCAACCTAATTTTCTGGTTTTTAATTGTTTTTTGAACATTTAGAATTTCAATAGCTGTCATAATAAATTACATAGAAGTTTAAAAACACTTGTGCATTATGTATCTAGAAGGCACGGATGAGGCACACCCTTTAGATTTTAAATCAATGCTTTTCCTAATTTTGTATTGAATTTAGAAAATTTTGAAAAAAAAATCTTATATTCGAAATCTGATCTAATTACAAAAAAGTTTAAAAACACTTGTGCATTGTGTATCTAGGAGGCACTGATGAGGCACAACTTTTAGATTTTGGATTTATTTTATTTTAAATCTTTTATTGAATTTTGAATTTTTTGAATTTCAATAGTATTCACAATAAATTACAATACAGTTTAAAAACACTTGTGCATTATGTATCTAGGGGGCACTGATGAGGCACAATCTTTAGATTTTGGATTAACTTTGTTCTGGATTTTTTATTAAATATATATTTATAAATGTATGTGTGGATAAACTGACCCATTCTAAAAAATACGATATAATGAAATGTTATTAATTTCCATAATTCCATTCAAAAGGCAAAACTTTCATAGATTTTAGATTTAGGGCCCACATTTTAAGCGATTTGTATTTGTTTATTTTTACATAATTTGGACTTTCATCTTATAAAACTCACAAAAACAGGAATTCATAAACTACAATACTGTGGAGAAATTTGCATGGCATAAACATGAGTGTGACACACTAATAATCTACTCAACTCAGTGGGCCTGCACAGGTTTCCCAATATGTAATTAAATCGTTTCCTTTTGGTTCAATTGTCTTAGTTTAATTTTATATGGGGAAGACTGCAGAGAAAACAACTGGCCATAAGACCATCATTGATACCTTTCATAGGATGGGTAAGCCACAAATGTTCACAGTGTTATATGTCATATCAATGGTAAGTCGAGTGGAAGGATAAAATGTGGCAGCAGAAGATGCACCAGGACAAGAGATGACCATGGGCTTTAGCAAATTATCAAAAGAATTCAAGAGATTGAGAAAGAGTTGAATGAGGCAGGAGTCAAAGTTTCAAAAACCACCACATTCAGAGGCATCTGGGAGACTGGCTACAACTGACTGGTTCATTGGGTGAAGCCACTTCTGAACTTGACTTAACGTTGGAAATGTCTCAACTGGACTAAGCTAATGGGAAGAAGGGCTGGACTGTTGGCCAGTGGTACAAGAACCTCTTTTCCAATGAAAATAGCATGTGCTTTTCATTCGGGAGTCAGTGTGCAAGGGTTTGTCGGAAGACTGGTGAGGAACAGAACCCAAACTTCTTGAGGTCCTAAATCATTTTTTTTGAATGACTGTATATATGGGTTTTATGAACTGGAAGCCCAAATTATAAAAAAAGAAATACAATTAAATACTAAAAACAGCTTAATTTGTGGGCCGTGAATTTAAAATCTAAGAAAGTTAAATTTTTAATGGAATTGTGGAATTTAATCAACTTTCCCCAACTTTAGATAGACAGACAGACAAACAGACAGATAGCGAATGTCTACATGTATATCTTCACCACTAAGGTCGATTCAATACGCATCTCGATACACTGCCACCGATACGATATAATTGCGATACACTGAAACCCCTTGTCGATACGATGCGATACAAATCACTCCTGTTC
>JAOUQU010424800.1:0-10546 GCA_028566735.1 Ammoglanis amapaensis
ACTTATCTTTTTATCTACAGCATACTTATCTGATTTGCGTTAGCAATATAAGCAGCAGAACTCTTAAGACGTTTAGGAACTAGTTATGTACTAGGAACTAATTAGTTAGTAAATAACTCGTTCCTAAACGTCTTAAGAGTTCTGCTGCTTATATTGCTAAAGCAAATCAGATAATTTCTTACACTCTCTCTCACATCTCTCTCTGTGTGTCTCTCTCTCTCGCTATACATATACAGTTTATAAATCTCCCTACAAAGCTGAAACTTGTTTTCGTCTATCCCTATCAAGTCCTTGGATAAAGTAACTGTTTTCCACTTCCACATTAGTAAATCGGACACATTATTGAGGTCAAAAAGTTCTGTTTCTCTGTTCCGAGCACAACTTCCAAATCTACAGACTGACCTTGCTTTGTGGAGGAATGTTTGTATTTGGAGAAAACAAAGTAGAACTCAAGGCTTGTCATCATGAATGTTTTAAATTAATGCTAAGAAAAACTTCACAGCTGCACAGAATATAAAATAATTAACTAGTAAGTAGTCAATATACGTATACGTAGTGTATTCAGTTCACAACAATGACAGCTGCAAAACTAAGTTTGGATTCCAGTAACACGTTTTCTTCTTGTCTTTGTTTTTAAAGGATAATGAATTCCTGCCTCTAGTTTAACAATTAATCACACAACAACTTTTCATTCTTTGCTGTTTTGTGTTTTACACAATGCTAACGGGGCAGCTTAGACGCAGGAGAGAGACAGACAAACTCAAACAGTCCCAGCTACTAAGATAGTGAGGTAGAATGTGATAGAAAAACCGCACATCTTTGCCTTTTGATGGTGCATAACCTGATCGGTCGAACTGCTCAGGCGACTTTACTTGTAAAGCACCTTTCATAAGCTTGTTTCAAATACTGTTACAAATACATATAGAACTAGTAATAGTATGTGAATATTTTAGAGCTCATTCATACGTGACATCACATGCATCCCTTTTATTGTATTATGATCAGTATTAAAGAGACTAGCTTATCTGTGAGTGTTTCTCCATCAGCTCCACTGAGTACGCTGGGCCGCACACAGATGCCGTACGTGTCCGGTTTAAAGAGGATCGTCAGACACACGCCGTACGTGCGACTTGTGTTTGGATTCCTTTTTGCTTCACTTGCTTTCCAGGTATGGGGACTACAAATAGTGTACGGTGATGCTTCGCTGTCTGCTTTTAGTGTCGTAATGCTATAGAAAGTTTATTTTTTAATCCTGTGACGATGTGACATTGTAATGACAATATTTTTGAAAGGTTTCAAATGTAACATGAATAAATAGAAGTGATCTGTTTCTGTTTTAGATGGCTCAGGGTAACTTTGCTCTCTTCTGTACACATGCAGCTGGAATGGGAGCGTACTTCCAGCATATCATGCTCATATTGCTGGTGAGGGGTCAACGTAGAATTCTTTACTAGGTCTTCCTAAAGTAAACTTACTCGTGTTTACTCTGCTGCTTTATTCGACTGTTAGGGTCTACACTCGTACAAATAGTTCGACTCGCATCACTCGAATTCTCATGCAGCTACATTGGTTCTATATATCAGGGATCTCATGGACATTTTATCCATCACGCTTTTTCAGATCGGCCAGTTTGGACCTCCTGACTGTTTCCCGAGTGAAAAATAAAAGATCTTTTAGTTTTGCTGCCCCGCATTTGTGGAAATACTTACCTCCATGCCTTCTCTGTTCTTTTTTTAAATCTCAGTTGAATGCTTACCTCAAGGTAATGCAACAGTACTTGCTGTTTAATAAATCTCAGCCACTATCAGGTGCTTTGGAGAGATGTTATTTGGTCAGCCATTGCCTAGTGGGTAGGGTACAGGACTAGTAATCTGAAGGACGCTAGTTCATACCAAACTACTGCTAGGTTTCCCCTGGTTGTACCTTTGAGAGAGGCCCTTAACCCTCAGTTGCTCAGACTGTATAATGTATTTGTCATTGTTTGTCATTTGTTATTTTGGATAAAGGCGTCTGCTAAATGCTGAAAATATTATTAAATGTTATTCATATCACCATCAATCAAGTGAGATATGTTTTTTACTTTAAAGATAGCAGCTACTATATGTGTACCACTCTGGCAGATGCTACTGGGGCGACTAGGGAAAAAAGTCACTATCATCATCGGCCTCACAGTAAGGTTTACTTCATTACTGGTGCTTTTTCCTCTCACGTTAAAATGCAAAGACGTTTGAAAATGTTGAAATGTCTTATTCTGTCGTGTATGTGCAGAGCTACATTCCTGTTATTATTACCATGTCCACTGTGAAGGAGAGTTTTGCTATCTTTGCCCTGTTGGCTGTTTTGGCAGGTTTCAGTTTGGCATGTCTATATCTTCTGCCCTGGTAAGTTCACCCTGGCTTAGATATCAGATCTTTGGGACTTAGTTAATTTCGGACTGTCTACTGCATGCACTGCCAATCTTAGCCACTAGATGGCAACCCAGTATATACTGTAATGCTAGAATTTTATACTGTACAATGTTTTTCATGTATATCACTCAATAGGATTGTTAACAATTTAAAAGTTAAGGATTAACTTACTACAATGTGCAATGTTCTGGTGCATAATTGTTATGTAAACCTTCAAATACTGTAATGGCTGAATGACAGTAGTTCTGATTGAACCGTCTCTTTCGATTGCAGGTCAATGTTGCCTGATGTGGTGGATGATTTTAAGGTAAATAACCCAACATGCATGGACCTGGAGCCCACGTTCTACTCCTGCTATGTCTTCTTTAACAAGTTTGGAGGAGGTGTATCCCATGGACTCTCTACTCTTGTATTACAGTAAGATGATTTATAATGATAAAAGTTCAAAAGCAAACTACATGTGTATGTGAGAGTGGACTGGAATGTTCAAAGCTATATTATGCAATTTAATACATCTTACAAATCTTACCTTCTTAGTTTTTCAGGGTACCAGCCTGGCGCATGTAAGCAGGACTCCGGAGTAATCATAGCACTGCATGTGTTGCTTGCTCCAGTGCCCATCTGCCTGTTGGTGACAGGTCTGGTGCTTTTTCTCTTCTATCCGATAAGTGAACAGCGACGACAGAAGATCCAGGCCATGCTGCAGAAATTGGCGTAAGTATCCATGCGCTGTACAACATACAACAGGTAGTTCTAACTATATTTAGTAGGTATAAAAAATTATCTTTTATATTTAACAGCATGGTGGTGTTATTGTTAGTGTCCATGCTTATTAGTAATGAAAACTGCACAGTGGTCTCATTTAGGATTTTATTTACATATACTGGTTTTACCTTATACTGGTTTCACCTACTGGACTTCAGACACTACACTGTTATTACATTGTAGGTATACAAAGACTATAAAATACTATCAAATGATAAAAATACTACCTAGTCTTGCTTTATGAGAAACATAGGGACACTTCTTAGGGACACTTGTAGAGCTTGTGAGTGAAGCTTCCGTTTGGTGGTAAACACTACAGTGCCCTGAAAACTTCTTTTGCCTTAGTTCAGGTCTGATTGACAGTATATTGACAGTAGATCGAATGTTAGGTCCACGCTGATGCTCCCTCAGACCAGGTACAAACGTACCTTCAGAAATTATGTTTTTAATCTAAAAAAATTAAACCTTTAATTAATTGCTTGAAATAATGTTTCGTTGCTAATTACTGGAAATGTAAATGTCTCATTTCTCAATCTGTCTTGTGTCTCTCCTGTTGTACAGAGCAGAGAATGAAGACGACGCAACCCAAGAGGTGTGCCTATGAAGATTTTACATTTATGTTAAGAAATATTTTCTTACAGTATACAGTACATTTGTTTTACAGTACAATATCTGCTGTTATGCTGGACTGCCAAGTTACGGTTTCAGAAGAATAATTATTTTATAAAGGCACCAGTCCAGTCTAATTATTCTAGCACTTTAAAAACGTAATGAAATGATTATTTAGCCTTTTTATGAGATTGAAATTATATGTTGTTAATGGTAAATAAACGACAAAAATACTAATGTAATGTACTTTTTCTTTCATCAATATCTGAGATCTGTCGCCATCTAGTGTCTGTTTGTTTACGAACGAATCGACTCTTTGAATCGACTCCTTCAGGTGAATCTTTGGAAAAGCACGAGTCGTGTAACGTCACGAATTGCAGTTAAACTTATTGACAACAACAACTACAAACAACTCTCATTTCATACTTATTATAGCCATTGCAATGTTAGGTAAACAATGCATTGATAGTTTGTACAATGGTGTTTTTTTTAAATAAAAATTGTAGTAATAAAACTTATTATACATTTGTATATGTGTAATAACAATGCCCTATTTATAATATAGTAATATGTATAAGCTTATAGTAATGTGTAGTACAGTGATGGCTTAAGCTCTACTACCACCAAGTTCCCACAGTTAGGCCCCTGAGCAAGGCCCTTAACCCTTATTTGCTCATGTAAATATGCTCAGGGGCCTAACAGGGGCAAAGTAATGATAAAGCGACCAAGTGTTAATGATAAAGTGTACAAAACTGGACATTATAGTGCAACATGTGTGCAAGGAAAAAGTTGTGTACTTCCACAAGACTAAGACCATATCATATATGTACTAAGAGACCAGCTCTGGACTTTTTCTTTATTATTTCATACATTTTAATTCTAATACGTATGGTATAGTGTGTAAACATTTTGAATTAAAAAGTAACCGTTGACTTTATACATTTTTTTGTTGTTGATGTGTATTCATAACATAATGGTGATGGACACCGGTTGTCAATTGGGGCCCATTTTTGTAGTGTTGTTCAGGGCCCCAACAGACTCTGAGTGCCCCTGTGTGCCAATAATAGGTCTCATGAGTGGGGAGTGAAGTACAAAAAAGTAAAGTACAAAAAGTACAGTAAGTAAAGTACAAAGTACATTAAAAGTTGGGAGTAGCTGATCAAATAGGAGCTAAACTGGAAAGTTGAATGTAAGTTTCTGTTCTGCTGGCAGGATGTGGACACACACACACACACACACACACACACACACACACACACACACACACACACACTACACTCCGCGTCACACACTGAGCAGGAAGTTAACGGACACACAAGCAGAAGTGATCCAGGCTTTTGTCTCCGGAGCTTCACTTGTTTACATCTCCTGTACATTCTTTACATTTCAGTTAAGTTTCGACTCAAGTGCGGTCTAAAGTAAGTTATTTTTCTATTCGACTCTTTTTAAATGTTAGAATTCAAGTTCTATTACCGAGTGTTAATGTTTTTAACGAGTGAACGTAAGCTCATGCTAGCTGGCTATCGCGCTAGTGGGAGCTAAACCGACTTCTTAGCTTATTGCTAAGCAACCGACTACTTGTAATAAACCACACACACACACACACACACACACTAGTAAACTAGGTAGTACGCATAACTAGTAATGACGCTTCCAGTTCTGTACTTGTTCTACATTCTGTTTAGTACAGAAGTACGCATTTGGAACACAGCCAAATAAGTTAGACGACTCTGGTACTTTGTAGTAACATTTTCACTCTCAAATGTCTTTATAGTTTTATATTTATTATGGGCAGTTTTGGTGGGTAGAGAACCGGAACGGGTTGTCGGGTTTATGCCCCGAGCTAGCAGGACCCGGGCGCCGTGGCTAGGGCGGCATACAGCGCTGGACAGGTGTGCTCACTGCTGCCCCCTAGTGTGTGTAATGGGTCAACTGACCCTAAAAAAATGTTAGCTCGATTTGTTTACATTTGTGGATATGGGGAGAACATACAAAATTCCCACCGAAAGCATTTTCGTGCTATAACACATAAATACTCTATTTATGTACGAGAGACTTTGGAAGAAACGTCATGGCTTTGAAATGTGAATAAACTTGATTTAGATATGTGGCGTTCAGCCTAGTCTTGAATTAACTAAAATCAAATAATGTGGAATTTGTTTACATGTACATATTTATTAAAAAAAATAATAATCTGGGAGGATATTTACATTTCCAACTTTTGGCAGATGAATTTGTTCGTATTAATTTGTACAGTCTGACCAAGTAGATTTAGGATAATTATTGCTCAATATTCAATCGCGTTGGCGTCCGAGTTCTTTGTGGCGTTTGCATGTACACTTTTCTGTCTTTGGACGTGGGCGTCCTCCCACGTCCAAAAGACATTCAAGTTAGGTAAATGAGAGATACATTGTCCTTGATTGTCGGTTTGATTGTGTATCAAATAAGTAAGTTATGTGCATTTGTGAAACTATTTTAGTATGACTAGTGGGAAATAGCACATCGCTGGTTTCAATTCCGACTTATGTTGTGGTTTAACTCCCCCAAGGAAAACATCCAGGCTATACTAGTCTTTGGTTTTGCAGTTTACTGTTATTAAAAAAAGTAATTTTGTCCACCATTTGCCTACTTTATCGGTAAATCCTGTTTATTTACTTTGCTGAGGTTTAAAGCAAGAATTAATATAATATTTGTGTAGGAAAAAGAGATCCTGTCACATCAAATCCCGTCACGTGTTACACATGCGAACGAATCTCAGCTATGGACTTTGCCCTCCAGACATGGCGGAATAAAGAAAAAACTTTTAGAAATGAATTCTGGGAAGTTCCCTGCGTTACTTCATGAGGTCTTGTGATGCATGTGAGCAGTTTTGTGTGACTCATATGATGATGGTTTTGAGAGTTTGAAGTATTTTGGTCATGAGAAAGGATTTAAAACGGTCATTCTGGAAGCAAGTAACTGTTTAACATTCTTTCTTTAGTCTTCGATTGTTGTCATGGGAGAGCCATTCATCACGCTCAGCACTCAGCGCTGCCACGAAAGGCTTTAGGTTCGATGGAACAGAGAGAGAACTTTTTATTGTCATTAAACTTGTATATTATTTGTTCATCACAAAATGTGATCGACAAATAAGTAAAGATTTCATTATTGTTCAACACTGTTTAACTCTAATCGTCATTATCTATCAGGCTTCTTACTGGGAATTGATCACTCGGAAGTAAATTCTACTGGTACATTACTTACTAACACTGTTTAGAATGCTGAGACTGGATTTAAAGCCTTTCAACGGTATATAAAGGTGCCGCGTTGCCTGCAGGTTTCGATTCTTTGTTGAAAATGTTCATCCAATACACTCGCCTAACATATTTTAAAATACTGACGTATATGTGGTCTGTTTTTGCCTGGCTTGCTTTGCTCATCGTTGTTATGCAACTCCTATTGAGACCATAGAAGCATCCTAAACCGCGGTCTTACGTAAGTGAACTATAATTTAGAGACTAGTGCGCACTTTGATAAGAGAAGTGTTGTCTCAACTGGAACGATAGACTTCGGGGAAGTGACAGACTAACAGTTAATTAAGGGTTCTCTACTTCGTTAAAATATCTACCTGCGTTTCTGTACATAATCACTTTTTCTACTTTTATTTGCTGTTGTTTACTCATTAGTAATAAATAATACTTACATTACGCTATTAACCGGTCGAAAATCCTTCCCCCCCCCCGTTATGTGGTAAGTGGTGTCCATTAAGTGCAAGCACACGGTTTGTGACCGACCCTATGCCATGACTTCAGTTTGGCCTTATTTAGCTAATTGGTGGAAAAGGTTTCATCAGGGACACGTATCTGGAAGATTTGCTGATTATGCATTTCTAGTCAAGTACTCGTGGGATCTCAAGTCTTTCATTTACTTGAGTGCACTTAATCTTTCTAAAACAAAAAGTCAATACACAAAATCACATCATGTTGAGAAAGGGTATTCGTCTTGCTCTCTGGTTCACTCCCAATAATTGTTGGTCTCAATGTACTTAGTATGATTGGTACTTTTTATAGGAAAGTAATTTCCCTGCCACAGCGCTAGAGGGTGATGAGTTTCTGAGAGTTGTGCCACGTCTGTGTTTACCATCCACTAAGGTGTAGTGAGAGATGTCATTGTTGTAATTTTTAAATAACGAATGCTTTTAATTGTTGGATCATAAACAAAACATCGTTACCATCAAGGCACCAGCAGATGCACATAGCAAACTTTACTTCTGTGCACACTCATCGTTTTTAGGGCTGTAGTGCTCCTCCTTGTGGCCCGTATTACAAACAGTTTGCATCTGTTTGACACCAGTATAAATCAGCCGGAAGATAGTTCCTGGTGATTAAATGCTTGAGATGTCACGTAGTTTTCCAAACTACGATACTGTTAGAATATTAATAAGTAAGCAAATGATTTGGTCGACTTTTTCCGGTCACGAAAAGTAAAGTAAACGATAAATAAACACTGTAGCGTGACTCACTGTGAACGATAAGACTTGGTATATATACTTGCTATTTGTTTGCTCTGTGCTTTAAGTAATATTTGTTTGAGAATAGCACCCTGTAACATTTCTGGTATTCACAAGTTCATGTTTTTCTTTTTTTGTTTTTGTGGTTTTGTTTCATTTATTATTTGTACAGAGAAAGATGTTAAAGACGTCTCTAAGTCACCGTGTTTTGGAAACATTTAGTGTTGCAAAATGGGAACACTTTTTTTTCACAAGTAGTTCAAGTATTGGTAACTTTGGTATGTGCGTGTTCACTTCTTTAAATAAAAATGTCTCGCAATTCGTTTAAAATAAGACTTGCTGTACTATCGTTAGAGCTTTTTAAAGATTTGATTTGTCTGTAACGAGCTACGTGACGAACCACTGGTTTGAAATACATGACCAGCATTTTGTTGCATGTTGTGTCCCGTTGTGTAATTGAACACCACCTTTGTATTTTGCAGAATGTCTCTTTATCCGTCTCTGGAGGACCTGAAAGTAGACAAGGTCATGAGGGTGAGTTTGTATGACAACTAGACCTTAACGTTTGTACAAGGCAAACTTTTCTTTTGCAATGCTAGAGCACTCATTTTTGTGTAACAGGCACAGTCCCAGTTTGCCCAGTCCACCTCTAATGCTCCTGCCATTACTGGGGGCACCTACCAACCTGCCATGCCAAACATGCCAAGCTCAAGTAAGCTTCTTTTCTTTTATTGGTGATTTTACAGTCATTTAACATGAATACAAAATGCTTTCCTGAAATTTCCTTCAATAGTTGAATGTCATACTAAAAGCATTTACTGTAATAATCTTTTTATAATAATTTTTTGGATGATTTAAAAATAGTTTAAAAAAGTAAATATATAGTACAAATCATCGTTAGTGTAATTTATTGTTTTTAGGTGGCTCATAGCTTATAGGCTGCCGTGCTTAACTGATATTTGTACAGACAGCGTACAAACTTTAGTAGATTTGTATTTCCAACATAAATTCCCACATTACATCTTACAGAGCAGTGATAACGACATATGTTTGTTGTGACCATGCAAGCCTTTATTAACACTTTAAGAAGGTTCCCCTTTCTCTCCACATGGTGAGCATGCCAAGTGTGCCGGACTAATCGGCCTACGTTAAATATGTCGAAATCCTCTCACCGTGGACAAAATGCAGTCTAAAGTGTAAAAATCGCAGTGAAAAGATTTTATAACGATATTTTCCCGTCTTGTTTTAAAAGCCACTTGCTCCTTCAGGACTGGTTGGCTTCAGGGACTGAGAGGCTTTTGTTGACTCTCAGCTGGAGTTCATTTGAGTCGTCATGGAGACTCTGTGTATGATCGAGGGAGGAGAGGGTTTTTCCAACCGGTGGTGGAACCGGTGGAGTGGGAAGGAGGGGAAAAAATAACATAGCAGTCGACAGAGGTCATGAGTGTGTTTCACGCCAACACTGATAATCATGCTGAATACCAATTCTCTGTATCAAATGTGTGCTCGACGACCTTCGTCTGTCATTCAGCGTGCATGTTTTTGGAATGGTTTATGGACATTTGTTGTACACTGTGACATTTGTGTGTGTTTAAAATGTCTAGTTTTAGTTCAGCAAACTCTCACCTCGGTTTGTAGACTATGTATGAAGCCTCGAGTTAACAAACAAACTATTTTCAGGTTGTGTGTGGGTATGTTTGAGCAGTTTGTGTGTGTTTGTGTGTGTGTGTGTGTGTGTGTCTTGCTAAATTCATAAATTCAGTCAAGTGTTGTTTTTTTATTTTATTTGAGCTCATTGAGCAATAATGGAATGCAGAGGCAGATTGTTTGGCCTCGGTAGTGAGCAGGCCGGTTTGTAAATAGGCGTTAAGAAACATGGACGAGCTCCAAAACTCACAAACCAGGAAGTTATGGCTGTAGACAAATCATACTAAAGTTATGCTTCTTGTTCTGCTCATTTGCCCGGACGTTTAAAGAACCCGGCGTTAAAATGTAACGTATTAGTGTGCAAACCGTGAGCAATTTATTAGGCCTGCATGTCTGCTATGCTTATTTAGTGATTGTTTCAGAGGCAACACCCACAATACAAACACAAGACTGTCAACCTATTTATTTATTGTAGGGCTGTCCACAACCGGTGGTCGTCATTTACTCCAACTAATCGACTAATAGTCGACTAAACATACCATTTAGTGTTAGGATACATATTTGTGAAGTTTTACCTTTAATGTCGGGCTGCCGCAGATCACAATAAATCATGATCACAAAAATACTA
>JAOUQU010424811.1:0-10544 GCA_028566735.1 Ammoglanis amapaensis
GTGTCACGTCTTCCTTTGTGACGCCGTTCAAATTAAAAGTCCCAGAAGTCCTTTGACAAAACGCAGCTTTTTTTTCTTCCTGCGACTAATCGACCAATG
The DNA here is from genome assembly GCA_028566735.1 of Ammoglanis amapaensis. Taxonomy (NCBI): domain Eukaryota; kingdom Metazoa; phylum Chordata; class Actinopteri; order Siluriformes; family Trichomycteridae; genus Ammoglanis; species Ammoglanis amapaensis. The sequence goes on from JAOUQU010424811.1 coordinate 100, forward strand.
GAATTTGGCAGACTAGTAATTTTTTCAGTCAACCAACGAATAATCGATTAATTGCGGTCAGCCCTAATTGATACACAATCATACAATAAAAAAAAACAATGCAATACTGTGAAATTTAAAAACAGGTTTTATTCTATCCATATCTACACCCATAATTCACAAAACACAATGAATTTGGGACATTGGGACATATAAAACAAAACCTGAATATGATTATTTGCAAAACCTTTTCAACTTATATTCAATTGAATAAACTACAAAGGACTACAAATATATTTTATGCTCAAAAATATTTGTATCATTTTTCTGCAAGCTTGCTCACCCACTTTGAATTAGATCCCATACAAAGATGGAACAGTGATAATAAAAGACAGGGACAGTTGATGAATGCTCAAAACAATGTGTGGAACATGTTTCCGACATCAAATTTTAAAAAGTCTAAAGGTCAAAAAGGTTTTAGCCATCTGGACATTAAATAGTCAGTGGATAAAGTACTAGACAAGTGACCAGAAGGTCGCCAGTTCAAGCCTTACTACCAACAAGTTGCCACTGTTGGGCCTCAAATTCTAACAATGGGTGTTGCTTTGTAATTGTTAGCTGGTTTGGATAAAGGTGTCGGCTAAACACCAAAGATGTAAAATGTCTTGACTTTATAGTGTATTTAATTGAGAATAAGTTTTTAAAAATGTAAAAATCATCATTCTTTGCAAATCAATTGTGTTTTTATTTATGTTTTACATAATCTCACAAACTTCATTGAATTTTGGATTGTATATCCAAAAACAATTATTTACAAAACCATAGATGTTACAAATGAATTGTTTTCTCTTTTGCGGGTGTAACACACACCACTCTTTTAGATAAGTTGAGACCAGACTCAGAAGCATGTCTTATGACTTGACTTATCATTTTGTTACCTGGAAGTGACATGGGTATACTTAGGCTCTTTCTTTCTTTAAATCATACCATATAAAGAAATAATACTTAAACCATCTATCCATTAACCATTCCATAGATTTCTCATCTCAAGTTATAAGAGTAAGTGTATGTTAAGTATTTGGTGTACTAAAGCTCATGGTACCTTGCATTTCCAAGTAGCGCCGTTCTAATCACAACCCAAACTAGGGCGTAGTCAAAAAATTGAACAGACTATTTTTAATACATGGACTCGTTCTATCGTCATTTGATTACATCAACATCTCCAACATCTGGGAAGAAAACAGGACACAATCCTCTTATTCCCACATAAATATTCCTTTAGACATCCCGACTGTGTATAATCTTAAACAAAAGATTTAAGTACAGATGGCAGGTGGGCACCAATAAGTACAACATAGCAGGTCACCATCTATTTCTGCAAGATCAGATAAACACACCTGACTGAGAAAATGACTTCTTCAGTGGGGGGCTCAAGTATCAAATCAGAGTGTGTTTTTCTGTTGGTGATAAACTCATTCTGTTAGCATTAGTGTTATTATCTTTCATCTGCCTGCTATGCGCTATTAACCCAATGTTGGTACTTTGTTCCACATGCTAAGCTCTGTGTACAGCCACCTTAACACCTCATGAGGCTGGGAAGCACCACTGAACATGAAGTTCCCCTATTATGCTGTACAAACAGTGGAGATATGGGATGGCTAGAGAGGCAGAGGATACGTTTGGCTATGGTGACAGGAAAATGCTCATCACAACTTCATTATTGCTTTATGTTGATTAGAATGAGCCAAATTAAATATGAATCCTACTTCAAGTGATTCATTTTTTTTAAATGTATTCAATAATTATTATTTAGGTAAAATTTGTATATAAATTAGATTTAAATAGTATAAATAGTATAAATAGTTTGCTTGTAAAAAGTATACAATACCACCACCCAATTCATTACAGAATTATCACACAATAGCTAAATGTAAATTCATTATTATTTGTTTAAAAGTGTAAAAACTGTATTATTAGCAAAAGTTTTATTTTGTTTGATAATTGTTGACTTCATTCATCAAGCAACATTCTATTTGCTTACATAGATGATGAAATAAACAGAAAGACAGCAAGGTAGCCGACAAGTTCTGAGAACACACTTTCTTTTTTTTCTGACATTCGCTTTATATTTTGTAAAGTTTAACTGTTAATACTTTTTCACTACTGTGCTTTAAACAAACATAGGAATTCTTCATCTGCAATTAACCCAATCCATGCAGAAAAATACATGTTTACACACACTAGAAGGCAGCAGTGAGGACATGTGAAAATCACATTGGGAGGCCCTAGCCAGAGCGCCTGGGGAGCAGTTAGGGGTTTGATGCCTTGCTCAACTCTCGGAATCGAACCAGAAACCTCCCAATTACAATCTCAGTTTTCTACCAGACCATGGCTGTCCCAAATGACCCAAAAAGGGGATGCCAAGTGTAGTGGTTAAAACGGAAAATAAATAATAAATACATGTATGATGGTGAATAAAAGCACACACATAATGCACAGGAATGTGATTGTTGTTTATGAGAACAAAATATGCCATTGCAAACCATTGCGGAGATTCTTCCAGCTTAAATCTGGCAACCCGGTTTGAATTCCCACTCACACTAATCAGCCACGAAAATGTCCTTATCCTTTCACTACATTGTGTATCTCTCAGCCATTTTACTTGGCAAAAAAACACCCACCCACACTACGCTGTCTTACCGGCACAAAAACACAGACGCTCCCACCCCAGTGACAGGATTTTGGAGTGCTGCCCAAGTTCTAAGTGAGAGGTGGCCATTTGCAAGCTTCAACCAAGACACTAATCAGATAAATGATTTATTTGTTTTAAAACATCATCAAGTGCATAAAGGCGGCAGAGGAACTCAGCTGCGGGGTGCGGGTTAACCCACCAATAAATATGCTCCAGAGATGACTCATGGAGCAAAGCAAAGAGAGACAAATTAACGAGAAAGTGTTAATCACTTATCTCTCTAATGGCAGCACCCCCTCCCACACACAGCAGCAGCAGCAGCAAGCCCTGTTATTGTATCTATAGCTTTATCTGCCTATCGGAGAAAATTTTATTTTGTATTTATTTTTTTCTACCATTTTATTGTGCAGTCTCTAACAAAATTATGTATAATATATATTGTATTGTATAATATATTACTTTTCTCTTAAAACAAGATAGACTAGATCCACGGACTATACAACATGTTCATATTCTTACAAGTTCTGTGCAGAAATAAACTCCTACATATAATAACTCACGAGTTTTGTTCTTGCTGGAAAAATATGCCATTGCTGGCCACACCGAGCCGAGCCCATGTTTATACTGAGCAGAGAAACCACCAGGTGATTGATGGTGCCACAGAGGTTCTATGCAGAGTTTCCTTATCGTGATGTCACGATAGAAAAGCCATCAAAATGACTCACGAGTCATGACACCAAAATCTTTCAACTGATTTACAAAAAATAGACGGATGTTTGTTTTTGTGCTTTTGGGATGTTTACAGGAGCAGTAGATACCCAGTTTATCAACTGTACAAACCAGGGCCAAACAATAATGCAGACCATGATCTCCTCCATTTGGAACAGCAAGAATCTCAAGTTACGATTCAATTTCAAAAATAGAACAGGGAATGGAATAGGAACGGAATATAGCATTTTTCTTTTTAGATCCGCTGCATTTGAAATATTATCCAGACCCCCTTGACACACACACACACACACACACACACACACACACACACACACTATTCTCATGCTTTCAGAAAAGATGACAAAAAAACGTGTTTCTTGCTCAAGGTAAATGTGAAAGGAAAGTAGATATTTATTTATCGATTAATTGATAGATTGGGGCATTATGGTAGAACTGTCACCTCACTGCAAGAAAGTCCTAGGGTAGATTCACAAGTGGGGCAGTCCAGGTGCTATCTGTCAGCAGTTTGCATATTATCCCTGTGTATGTGTTGGTTTGCTCCAACAATCCAGAAACATTCGGCCAGATTAACTGGAAACACAGAATTGCCCTCTAGATGAATGGTTGTGTGTATACGTGTACGTGTGCATGTATGTGTGTCTTCCTGTGTTAGACTGATGCCCCATCCAGTGTGTCTCTGTGTACTTTGCACCCATTAACAACCTGAAATAGGCTTTAGCAAATAACCTCCTTCCCTCAGCACCCACCCTCCAACCCAGATTGGATAAAAAGTTATTGGATAAAAAGTGATCGAGTGATTTTGTTTGATCTAATGAATCTAGCAAGATGATCTGCGTCAACAAATAAAGCAATGTCTCAAATCACATGTCTGAAAGAAGCAGAAAGTAAAAAAGTGAGGTGGGAAACTGTTTGGGGTCCAGAGTCATAAGTGGCCTCGCAAGACTCTGTTGGGTTGTTTTTACCAAAATGTCCATTTTACCAAAATTGTAAAAAAAAAAAAAAATGTGATGATTCCAACTCACGTTAACCCGTATGACACTTAATTAACCAACTGTAAATAGTTATTCATCTGGTAACAAGAACAGGAGACCGTGGTAACTGGAACAGATAATAAAGGCGTGCATAACTGGTTTTACAAATATAGCGCTAATCTTTATCTTTGTCCCAAATACCATGTAGTTATGTATTACAATATATTCTCAACATTAGTACAACCGTTAGTCCATAGTCCTTAGTGTAGCACCTAAAGTCCACGCGGGTTTATATCTTCTCTTCATAATATATATGGGGAGAATATACAATTGTCCGTGTAGGTTTCCTCCCAGATTCCAAAGACATGCAGTCATGTTAATTTGAGACTCTGAACTTGTCCTGCATGTCTGTGTATGTGTGTTTGTCTCTGTACCCGGCAACAGACATTTTGTTCGAGTGTTTAGTGTATTTATCCAGTGTGTGTCCCACCGTTACCCTTAATGAGATGAAGTCATGGTAAAACTAGATGATGGAGGGATGGATGGTATGCAAACATAGAACAAGGATTTTTTAATAATATACACATGAATATAAATAGTAAGACAAAATTACACCTGCTATAAACAAAAGATGATTCACAATAAACAATAAATTTAGTATTTTCTAATCAGTCTCCATTTAATAAGAAGAAATCGGTAGTCTTATCAGATTCTATTCTAAGCTTACTATTGAATTTGGGGACATTTGCCACAGTGACATAAAATCTCATGCAAAGCAGGGTTTTAAAAAATCCTAAAATTGGAAAAAGAGGGAAGAAGTAATCTTATTATCACCCTGGGGGTGCAGGGTGAATTTTCTCCTGTATTTCTTGAATAATTTTTTTTTTTCGCTATAGAAAACCAAACGCGGTCTGTCTGATGAAGAGTAAATGCAGGGACATTGTGCATAGCTTTAATACAGTAATAAATTGTAATTCAGTTATTCAATTTCCTCAAAATTTCTCCCACAATCGGTGTCACATTTCATTATCCTAAATCTACATTTTTTAAAGGCTTGATCAGTCATCGTCATAAATACATTTAGAAACAGAAATGCCAACAATAATCTAAACGCTGTGCAGAAAATCAACTTACAGGAGGTTGGACAAAGCTAGCCTACCCACAGGAAACTTACCCAGATGCCAGGGTGGACCCCAGGAACCATGCTGTTTATGTAAATGTTGAAGAAGCGTAAAATCACCGAGCTGTGCTGCATTTCTGAATCATAGCATGCTTCACTTGAGAACTTTGAATCATAAGCTGAAAGGATGAACGCAATTATATAACGGTTTATTGTATATACTGTTTCCAGAGATGACCCTGAACATGTGCAATTATCACTGACAGAATAACCACTTTACTTCGACTAATCTCAATGCAAATGACAAGACCGGATGCAGGAGCCTCGAAACCACCTGCGATATATAAAGGTCCGTAAAGTCATGGTAAATCGTCAAGAATAGAAAAGTTAATTAAGTGTTAACTGCACCGAAGAGTCAGTCCAAGTCAGAATGATAGACCACAGTGGCTCATTATGGCTGAACAACCCTCACCGGACAGCGATTAGCTAACAAAAGGCAAATACATTCTCATCCTTTATCTGCATAATTGTCCACGTACCAAAAAAAACAAGACAGAGGGACGGGGGGACGGGGGGGGGGTGCAGAAAGGGTTTAACAAAGGTCCATAATAAAGACATTTAAAATAAAGACAAGACGTCTTTGCTGGCATCTCTACATTGCATGCATGTGTAAACAAATCCCTTGTGAAACGCATTTAAATAAACAAAATAAATGTCACAACAGCCAGAATGTAATTCCTCCTCAAAGAAAGCATCAACACTGACTTTATTTAAAGGTCCGTACATACTGTTCTAGTAAAGTTTATTGCCACAGCAGGTGCTGTCAGTCACTTAAAGGCTACAACGTCCAAGGTTACATTCTGGGCTACCCTTAGTACTGACAATCCCCTCATGGAATACACAATATGACCAAAAGTATCTGGACCCTCTAAACATAAGGTGCATCCCAAACCGTACACTTGCACACTTCTTGTCTTTTGGGGGCAGCCTGGTGGTTAGAGAACTGGGCTTGTGATCATTTAGATTCGGAGACTCAACAGGTCACGATTAAATCGCCAATGAGCAAGGAACCTAACCCTTAAGTGCTTCCTAGGTGCTGTGGCTAGGGCTGTTAATCGTGCCGGGCAATTGTGCTCACTTCTGCTGCATAGTGGGAGTAAATTTGTGTTTCACTGCACGGATTGAGGAGAAATAATTCCTGTGTGTGAAAAAAGTATTCTAAATTCGAGCACTACATTTGAGTGCATCTTAGAAACCCTACAGCTGGAGAGGGAAAAACCTTAAGAGGAACCCAGACTCAAAAGAAGAATGGATGCTTCTCTGCTTTTTACCAATGCATATTATACATTTTAAAAAGTCCCAGCATTGTCCAAGCCAGTTTGAAAGAGAAATATAGTATGTCTAAGGAAATCTGTGATCAAATAAGTTTTGAATGACTGAGCACAGATTGGTCAAAAAGGCCTAAATTCAACTGTTCTGTGTGGTTCTTTGCCTTGACATGGCTTAGTGGTGATATGCATCCTTTTCCGATGTATCCTGGATCAGAACACTTCAGTAAAGAGTCTTTTCAAGTCCTCACCCAAACTATATAAACACATACTCAGGCTTACCAAAGATAATAACAAGGTATGAAAACGTATTAACATTAAAAGCTTGGAGAAGAAAAATCCCTGCATGTTTTTTACCCTACCAAATAACCTTCAATTACAGCTTGGCTTTATCCAACAGTCAAAAGAACCCAAGAAATAAAAACAACTACAGGTTAAACAAGTAGACAAAAGCCTCTTTAAGGCTTTTCAGCCCTTCCAGAATGTTCTGATAAGATCTAAAATGTCTTCCGCTAACATTTCTGGAAAAGGGGAACTTAAATCCACAAGCACGGTCATCCTTCTGCGTCCCAATAAAGAAGACCTCCCAAATCCATACATTAAAATAGCTCATTCACACCCACGAGACACTGAATAAGTCAGCCTTAAGGCAAAGATTTGTAGGGACAGGTAATAGAGGGCAATCTCCTTTTTTCACCAAACAATGCAGCCAGGCAGCTGAGCCACCAAAAACATGGAGAATATGTTTAGAGCTAGCAAGGCGTGAGATCAATTAGGGGTGCTTGAGAGGACCGTTTGAAAAGGGCAGGGGATGACCCTGTGTTGAAGAAAGGATGAGGGCCAAAGAGAGGCAATAATGTCAGCTCTTGTAAATTCAACAAATGAACAAGTTAGTTACACAGCAGGAGAGGGGGTTAACTAGCAAACTGCATAGTCAGATGGTTCTGTTAATTACCTATGGCATGGTTTTGTTTTTGATTTGAAGAAAGAAATAAAAGAGGAGCATGATATTTGAATGGTCTTGCCACAACTAATTATACCAATATGTGACCAAGTTTTTTCCCCAATGTAGCATAGGTTTTTTTTCTATCTCGTCTTTGCAACCCTTATTTTATTACTATTAATCAATCAGGTACATCCAATGTTTTGTTATTGCTGAACAAAAATGATATGTTATATGCTAAAATACATAATACTGCTTTGCCAACCTGAATTCTGAATACCCATACTAAGACGTTTACATAAGCTCTCTCAATCTATAATTTTAGAACTCTAAATGCACTTAGATGTAACATCAAAAAAAGCATTCAACATAAACAGCAGCCCCAGCAAAAACTGTAAAATTATGGTTGCTAAGAAATTGCTGAGTGTTGAACAGGTACTTAAGATAATATAATGTTGCACCAACCAGCCCTATGAGATCGTGAAAATAAGGCATCGAAATAATGGTTGATACTTAGCTCTACCACACCGTACTTCAGACTCTGTGAAGATCATATCGGAAGAAAGCGTGATTTACACTACACAGTGCGTTTATGAATCATTTAAGAACTACCTACCGAAAATCAGTTTACATCAGTTGTGCTTCTTAAATGTGTATAACATTATTTGATTAAATTTAGGACATATAGACAATTTAGACATGAGCTGCTAGAACCTCCTGCAAACCCTCAATTACCTTCGACAGGTCCAGTTACTCATACCTGCTTTTCTTAATTAAATCCTCAATTACTTCACTGGGTACATTACAGCTCTAATTGCTCACGTATGCCAACCAGTGGTTCCTTAGAGATTAGCAGCTTGGCATTATCAAGAAGGTTCAGACAGAGCGCATGATCACCACGAGCTCACTACTCATTCAGAGAAGAAAAGACACCTCAGGATGATCTAAGTGTAGTGTATTAATTATTGTAAGTATTTGACTGGAACAACTACTCACAGACATTCCCGGTGTTGTCAAAACTGGTGAGCACCTCCTCCACTTTGATGGGGCCAAGGCTGTCTCTGAAAAGCAAAAGATTTAAACACGTGTGTCCCAATCTGAGTGAGCAGTCTAGATGATTCCAGTCTCAGCAGAGGTGGAGTACTAATGAAAATAAAGTTACTAGTCTAAAAATCCACTTAAAGCTGAAGTCTGTATGTTTGATGAAATTGATGATTTAGCACCAATAAGAACTTAAATAGCGAGTCTTTTGACTTCTTAATCATTGCTTTGGAAGTGGGTGACTGAGCAGGTGAATTTATCTCCATTTTGACAAGAGTCCCGTATTCACGCTTCATCCTTATTATCATTTATCATTTAGAAACTAAAAGGACTGGATCTTCTTTCAGAGACTGTGAGTAACATAAGTACATAAAGACGTGTGATGTTGCCATAAACATTACCGACATGGCCACTCTGTGTTAAGTCTATAATAGACTGTGCAGGTATGATCACACCAGCACACTTTTACTACTGATTACAACATTTTTGCTCTCTTCCTAATGAAGAAAAATTCTGTACTTAATTTAAACTAAAACTTAAAGGCAAAAACCTATTATTTATTCAAATTAAAAATACTTTTTGAACAGAAAGCCGAGTGGTGTCTATAATCCAACAAGACATGTGGATATAAACCTCACAACGGCATTTTGATACATTAAAACATGTAGGCATGCGTTATGTGTAATTTAATACAAACCTATAAAATATTTTCTAAAATTAAGTAAACCCAAAGATTAACAAGTTTTAGTTTTACCAATCATGAGCAATTTTTTGTGTGGTACCATGGTAATGAGGTATATTTGATTAGGTTTCTTTATTAATATTCTGATGGTTCAAGCTCCACCACAACCAAGTTGCCACTGTTGAGAGATGCCCTTAACCCTCGATTATTCACAGAAAAAATATTCTGCAGTAATTGTAAGTCTCTGTGAATAAAAAAGGTAAATGGATCATATCCGTTGAGCAGACATGGTTAAGAGCTTTTATCAAAAGCACAGCTGGGATTTAACCGAATGGCCATCGTCCATTCAATGGATAGCCCGAAGCTCTACCTGTTACCATTGTCCATATATCACAAATGTTTACATTTTTATACAGCAAAACCAGATTGAAGATGATAATGCATCTTGTTTTCTACTAACCTGAGTAAGGCACTGTACTGGGGAAAGCAGGCACTTTTATACTCGATCCACTGGCCATCAGATAGAACATCGTTCTCTGAGGAACAAACCCTGCTTCTGATGAACAGGTTGAATGAAGAGAATCGACGCACTGAAACTTGTTGAACCGCAATACTGTCCAGCTGCTTTTGTCTTAATACCTAAAACAGAAAATGATTTACTCACACACAAGTAATAAGCTTGTAAACAGACACTGACAGCATCAAACAAGCTTTGACAAAGAGCCAGACCACTTTTCCACAAGAAAGCATCCTTTAGAGTGCCTGTCAGGTTTTTATTTTTAATAAAAAATATTTGGATTGAATTCACATTTATAAACTTAAACATACACACAGTAACCTCTCCACATTACTACAAATAAAAAAAAACAAATAATTATACATTTAAGCAATAGAACACGAGAGGGAGTGTGTTATCGCGAAATAACATCACGGCTGTGATTCGGTCGCAGGCACGAG
>JAOUQU010424821.1:0-10542 GCA_028566735.1 Ammoglanis amapaensis
GAAGGGCATCCGGACGGAAAACTCTGCTCCAAACATTAACGTCCGACCCCAGGAACTGGGAAACGGACGATAAACGAATAGATAGAGGCATCAGAAAGAGGCAGACTACACGGGGAGCACGATAGCTATCAAAATAATGTAAATAAAGTATTTGCTCTCTGTATAGGGTGGTGCATTCGTTGTTCAATATGGATCAGCTAAAATATACCAGATGCTCCCTGAGCGTCGTGGCTGTGAATTATTTTGCGGTTGACAGTGTGGAGTTGACTCTCAATGTTTATGATTAGTAAATGGAATTTTCTTGTCACTGTATCCATGCTAGGTTTGTTTACTTTTATAATTTGGTGTCCTAACATCATCCGGAACAGAGGTCACCAACATGGTGTCCTTGCAGGTTGCAGACCAGTTCTAAAAATAGCTCGTCATAGCACCAATTACCAGTGAGCTGCATCAAAAAGAAAGACAGTGTTTCATTTTTACAGTGAAAGTGGGAGGATGAGTTCTTTTTTACCACTGTGAATGATTCCTGTGTGTTTCATTCACAGGGCGACTGAGTGGCAATTGCAGAGCGACACAATGTTGAGAGATTTCAGAACGTGTCACGCAAGCTACCATGCTAATTAAACCAGGCAGCATGCTACGAACGTAACTCCCCCCCACCCCCCACCGCCACGCGTTAAAGGCAGGTTTGTGCAAAAAGCAGGGTCCTAAAAAGTGACCAAAGCCTCATTTAGAGCTTGATTAGGAAAATGAAGTAGAATCGATACAATGTACTGATTGATGCATCCTAGTGGCTACGCATGTGTTCTCCCCATGTCAGCGTGGGTTTCAGCGTGTACTCCGGTTTCCTCCCACAGTCCAAAAACATGCACTAGGTCGATCGGAAATGTGAAATTGTCCAGTAGTCTTACAAGTTCCCACCACTTACTGGTGGTTGTCATCATGAAGGGCATCTGGACGGAAAACTCTGCTCCAAACATTAACGTCCGACCCCAGGAACTGGGGAAAACGGACGATAAACGAATAGATACAGAGTGAGATAGTGGCAACGCATGTACAGTGTCTCTAGGCTGTAGCAGGAAACCGGAGCATCAGGAGGAAGCCAGCGCAGACATGGAGAACGTGCACAGAAAGGATCTCGACCGCCTCTGCTAAGGATCAAACCTAATAAAGTAACTTTTGTTTTCACGTCAAATCAGTTTAATTTTAAATCTGATTCTTTTACTGAAATTGAATGAAATGCAAGGTTTAATTGAATTTTATTCTGTGGGCTTGTGTGCAGTGACTCCTGTCAAAGATCGTCATAACAGAGAGGATTTCATAGAAGGGACTTAATAATCTTTATTCACCTCATCAAAAGGATGACCAAACCGTCCGTGATGGGTCAGTGCCTGATGCAGGAATTCTGTTTCAAAAACTCAAGAGTGACTGATGCTGTCACAAACAGAATCATAAAGGATTTTATAGACCTGATGTTGCACCTGCTGGCTTCCTACCGATTTATTTCCCTACTATGTAGTTAATCTGGATTCTTTGTGGGTGTAATAGCTTTAGCTGTTTCATCATGTGCATAGCAACACTCGTTTTGTGTGAATTGTTCGGTTTACACAACATAGCTTTACTTTTTGCTTTAAGGGAACATCAAAACTACGAAACAATTCAACTAGAAGGAACGGATCCTCTCTGACATAACTGTCCTTTTGAATTACACAGAACAAATACTCCCTTCCGGAGCCTAGCATCAGATTTGAACATACTCAGCATTACTTTAAACACCCACCAGCCTGTGATACGGGTGTAATGCTCGATATATCATTATTGGCTTCATGCGAGAGAACTCAAGATCAGAAAAGGTGCTAGCATGTACAAAAAAACGACGTGGCTTTGGAGCCGGGTGCAGTCTTACAGCTTACTGTATGGTGCTATTCTTTGTGCAAATACTAGCATTACATACACAAAGACCGTGTCAGAGAGAGAGAGAGAAAACTTAATTAGTGCTTCAATGGTGGGCCTCAGAAAAGACAGTGAAACGGATATGGGAGAACATTTTAATAAGGATGTTGATAGTATCAGTTTGCTTATTTATTTACACTGTTGAGTCGCATAATCATAACCGCCATGCTGGGAGTGACTCAATACAATTCCTTTATCTGTGATTACACATATGTGAAAATGTCGCTGTAATAGAGTACTTGGTTGGTATTTAGGATATCTAAAGATTTATTATTGACTTATTGATTGTCTCCATTGTAAACATAATTAATTTATTAGAAGCATTATCAGTTTTCTCTTTTGGACTGAAATGTGGCTCTAGACTGAGTCAGCTAATAAAGCTCCAGTGCACGTGTTACAGACATCACAGACAGACATACAGACATAGCTGTAAATCAAGCAAATTTACCCGCAAGCTTATGATGCGTCTCAGCTGTGCGTCACTCCGTTCACATGCCAAGAAATGAATCTGGTTTTAGCTAGTGGCAATTTGTGAGCCAATGCCTCAGCGTAGCATATGAATGGTTTGAACTGAGGCTTTGTTTAAACTCATTCAGGTCACCTTGAACAGTCCAATAAACTCATTCAGCATACAAGCTATTTCTGCTTAAAGCGCAGATGTGCGCCTCGTCTGCCAGTCGTGTTTATCTCATGACAGGCCATTTTAAAGGCAACTGTATGATACGTGATCGATCGCATTGTTCGGCATCTGTGATCATTTAATAGTGGTTTAAAATATAAAATAAATATAATAAATACAGTCAGTGATCATTTGTAAATTATTTCTTGACCAGTAGTTTAATTAATAAAATGTTTTCATTATTTAAGGTTTCAATAAACCACTTTATTGTCACATTTACAGAGGCGTCACAAACGGCGCACTTACGTAAGTTTTATGGTTATTAGCCCAGTACCTTAACCACTAAGCCATCACTGCCTTGTGATGATCTTTAAATGTGTTTTTGTCATGGCTATTTAAGGGTTAATATTAGTCCAGTAGGTCATGGTGGCTTGGTAGAAAGTACTGCTACTTCTGTAGTGTTTGCATTTTCTCCCCATATTTGCTCAGCCCCACCTCTCTTCCCAGTCAAATGCCACGCAGATCAGGTGAATAAGAGATACTAAATTTTCCATGTTTGTGTTGAATATGACAGGTAAACTTAGTGAACTAATGAATCCACCACCATCATGAATCTAATTAAAGTGTGAAGGAATAATATTGAAATCCTAATAAATAAATGAATATGTGTCTCTAGTAGTTAGACGAGGCAAAAGCAGAAGCGCTTAAGCATACCGTTATGAGAATACATTTATGCCATTGTTCTAGAAAGCTCTTCTGAACTGAAAATTACAACTACTGAGACATTACTGCATTTTCCTGGGAGGCATAACAATTACAGGAATGGTCCGTGAGCATTCCGGGAATAATTAGTACAGTGGTTGTAATAAAAAAAGGGTGATTAAAAAAATTAATGCGTTGTTTAGAACAACAAGGCTTATTTTATAGTCATTCGGCTTCGTGTTTAAAAAACATATATTTTTCTTGTTCTCCCAAGAAAGCAACTAGAGAACTACAAAACCAGAGGTTGAAATTAATTAATTACATTTTTTGTGTTAATATATTTGGGTTTTTTTTGTGTGTGTTTTGTACTTTTGAAAATACATTTTATAACCAGTACTTTACTGACACTGTAGAAACATGCAATATGACAACACTGTACACAGTCTGCATACAACAGGTTTGTAATTTAAGTCACATTAAGTACGTTTTAGCATTTATTTATTATTATATTCATATTTCTAAAATAAATTATAAGAATTTGTTTAAAACTGTGTCGACTATTTAGTATCCTAAATGCTCATTATTTAATTCGGGTGCAGCAATGGTGCATGGTGACAAATGCCACTTCGAATGGGCATACTCAAGTAAGTCAGGCTTATCACTAATAAGTAGACAGATGGGATAAAGAGTCGCATGTCACTGTTGCTGAGGCTGTATTAATACATGCCTCAGTCTTCCAAGTGGCACAACTGAGAATATCTAATGTCATCTGACCACATGTACGAGTTGCCTAGTATTTCATTTGACAGCTGTAAAGGATGTATAAGCATTACAAGAAAAATAAGAAAGATTAACTTAAGCACGGCGAGGACGATAGTGCGGTGCGGTGTTACTAAATGAACTATAGTGCATCTGTTTCCTCAGGCAAAGGCCCCGAAGTTACTCCAAGGAGAGCAAAACATCATGGGATAATAGCAGGTGCAACCTAAATCCTTTTAATAGAGAAAGCAGATGACATGGCTTTGTGAAGGTATTTCTTAATTGGAAGCACAGAAGGTCGTGCTATTAAAATACATCATCGATTAAAGGGACAAAGTGAAGAGAAATTAACAGTTTTGGATGTCCTAAAATGTAGTTTTTTTGTTTTTTTAAAGTCATTTTTCCTTTTTTGGGTGTCATCTGTCATTGTTTTAAAAGGCTAAGAATAACAGGCTAAATAAGAAAAAATTGTATTGTCTTATTTTTAGTGGCAAGACAAGCTTTTGGAGATAAAGTATCTTTACTTTCCAGTATATAAACCTATCAGATGCTATACTTTCAATTTTTTTTAATGTGCTACCTTCATCCACATTTGTTGTGAATGCTAAACTGAATGACGCACTATTCAAATGATGAACGTGAACATTCTCATTTACAAAAATGGGTTTTATACTAAATGGAATACTTTCGCTAGGAGACAAAACAAGTAATATATAAGATTAGTGATAAATGATAACTAAATAGGTTAAAAATATCTATATTGCTTATGCCCTCAATCGGGACCTTATTTACATGCACTTGACACTTGACTATCTAAAAGTGTCACGTTTTACAGATATAATGCAAAGATTATAATAATTATCCCAGTGCCTGAATACATGGTTTGTATTTTCTATGTGGATTATAAATATTATGATAGATTCTCAATCTCCGCATTGATTCAGTGTGGTATAATAATATATTTATTTTGTGAGTAGCGATCTTGGGCTGGTGATGACATGAAACCAACTCGCATGGACTAGTTCGTTTTTGGAGCAGTGAACTGAAAAATGTTCAAAAAAATTTTGAAAGTGAACTAGATGATTAAATTATGAACTGGCACAACAATGGTTGGTGCACATGATGTTTATGATGGAGGGAATATGTAGCATCAGTAAGAGTGATGGAGGTTTTGGCAATGTTTGAATATACAAGTTATTAAGAATGAACTGTACAGAAAAACAGACCTGTAATGTCCTGTTTCTGTGTTTCAGGAAATGTATTTGTGGTGAGCCTGGCAGTAGCTGACCTAGTAGTGGCCATTTACCCCTACCCTTTGGTGCTGATGTCTATTTTTCACAATGGATGGAACTTAGGATTCATGCATTGCCAAATCAGCGGGTTTGTGATGGGACTGAGTGTCATCGGATCCATATTTAACATCACCGGAATTGCCATAAACAGATATTGTTACATCTGCCATAGCCTCAAGTACGACCACGTCTACAGCGATAAGAACTCACTATGCTACATCATCCTCATCTGGATCCTGACCGTCATCGCTCTAGTGCCGAATTTCTTCGTAGGCTCATTGCAGTATGACCATAGAGTATACTCGTGCACTTTTGCCCAGTCTGCCAGTTCGGCCTATACCATCGCGGTGGTCTTATTCCACTTCATCCTGCCTATTTTGGTTGTCACTTATTGCTATTTAAGAATCTGGATCCTGGTCATCCAGGTGCGGAGACGCGTCAAACCTGATTTTCGGCCCAAGCTGACACCACATACCATCAGGAACTTCGTCACCATGTTTGTAGTTTTCGTGCTGTTCGCGATCTGTTGGGCGCCACTCAATTTCATCGGCCTGGCCGTAGCCATAGACCCGAAGAAGATGGCGCCTCTCGTCCCGGAGTGGCTGTTTGTGTTCAGTTACTTCCTTGCCTACTTTAACAGCTGCCTTAATGCCATTGTATACGGGCTGCTCAATCAGAACTTCAGACAAGAGTACAAAAAGATCATCATGTCGCTCTGCACTGCTCGGATGTTCTATCCTGAAAGTTCTAATGAAGCTGTAGATAAGATTAAAAGCAAACCATCTGCTATAATGTCAAACAATAATCAAGTTAAAGTGGACTCGGTGTGAACTTCAGTACGGTGCCACTGTAAACGCTGTGATTCAAAAAATATACCAAATATTTATTCACAAACAGTAAAGGGTATTCTAACATGTTAAAACAGCTTTTGTTTATTAAAGTTGTATATTATTACATCTGATGATATTTCGATTAACATGACCAGTGACAGTCAGGGTGAAAAATACTGATTAACCCCTTCCTCACTGTACCTATTAGTGGGTTCGGCAGCAAGTGAATATTTCATCCTCAAAGTTAAACAACTGGACCAGAGCATCTCCAAAGCTGCAGCTTTTGTTCCGGTCTGCAGTGGTCAGTATCAATCAAAACTGGTCCAAACAAGGACCCGTGGGAAACCAGCAATAGGGTTTAAATCCCAATATCATTATTATACTATTATTGCTGCCATCTAATATCCAGCATGGGGTGGGTGGTGTCCATTTACTATCAAGGTGGTCCCGCATAAGTTTAGGTAATTAGGGACCCATGATAGCATTTTGTCTTTAGTCAAGTCTTGGTCATGCGCTCCGTTACGAATGTCCATTTGTTAATTTTGTATTTTGTATTTCTTTATTTTGTATTATTATTTTATCATATTTGATACTTTTGTTTACATTCAGGAATGACAGTGTATATCGACTAATGTTAACAATTATTAACAGTTTCTAAAGGAGGGCATAGTATCCAGAGACACAGTGTAAGCCTTCACAGATTAGGACCAGTGTTTCAAACCAGGTACCCATCAACAGTATTTATTTCATTTAAATGAAACTTTCTTCTTTTAATAAATAATAATTTTTTTATAAACAAACAGGGTAAATACACTTTATTTTCCACTTTATAATACGCATTAGTTTGTATAAATTGTGTTTCACTGCACAAATCAGCACAGCGGTGAAAAAACATTCTAAATATCTTCATTCACAGATCGGGCAATTTGGTGTTTACAACTAACCTGCATGTTTTTGGACTGTATGAGGAAACCGAAGCTCCCGGAGGAAACACATACAGGTACTTGAAGACTGAAAAGTATGTAAACTGCCCACAAAATGGGCCAAGAAGGGTTGCCATTCTGCTCCCTGATCAGTAGTCTTTGGAAACTGGGAGGCACTCAGAGCAACTGATGGAAGCCCACATAAACACGTAAAGAACATTGATATTTGGTCTATTTAAGTCACTTTACAGCAGCATTACATTTCAGTCAAAAAAGGTACTTCAAATGTATTTTCTGAGACTGATGTCACGGTTTAGTCACTCACAGATGCCCTAAAATGTCAACTTACTAGCATACTTTTACTTCTTACCTGTAACCCGAGTATGCATGGTGTGCTTGATAACTCTGAAGCGAACGTCTTCTTCCTCAGCTCTCAGTTTTAATAGGTTGTCTTTAGTACCCACCAAAACCTTTGTTATAAGTTGTTATAAGTTCCAGGCTGATGCTCCTTTAGGGACAGAGGAACAAAGCCTGCCAACTTCGTGCCAACACGCAGCAGTCAGCAGGAATATGCCGCTCTTCTGAACGCAAACATCTTTTGACTTGGCTGTCAGACTGTTGAATACATCACGTACATGATACGCTTTCTATTTTCGATGGCTGACATCTACATTTCCATACGCTTGTACAATATGCGTGGTAGTTTTATATATACAGAAAATGGCCAGTGATGATATTCAATGTATTGTGTTGCACAGCAAGAACGCTTATTAGAATTTCATTGTGTCCTGTCTGGCATTGACAAGTCAATTAATAATGCTGGGAATATTTATCATGTGAGAATAAAACTGTAAAGCAATACTTTTTTGGACTGACAGAGCATTACAATGATCCAAATAAACATGGAGACAATTATCTGTCTACGAGACTGCATGCAGTAACTTTTGTGTGTGATATATTATTTCTATTATGATGCTGCTGGACCTTTATTGTCAGACGTTCATTGTAAAAACAATTTGACAATACATTGTTATAAAAGTGAATTGCTTTTCTTTTTATTGCTCAATTATTGCTTATTTTATTGCATATTTATTGAATTATTTAATCCAGTCGAATCACATTGTTATGACCAGCAACTACTTCAACACATTGGCACGGTGGTTTATCAGTTAGTACTGAGGTCTTCCAGTAAGAAGTCCTGGTTAAGGCAATCTGGGGCCTGGAAAGATTTAAAAACAAGTAGCTTACTAATTTAACACTAGAACTACCAAACCGCTGCCATTTGGCAATTATACCTTTAAATCCCTCTTCTTGCCTTCAGTGTTATTTATTTATTAGGCCATTACATTTGCAAGGAGACACTCTACTACATTCTACAATCTTCTCTGGAACAAGTTGGTGAACCCTCACACCCCAAAAAAGTCAACATTACCAGATGCCATTTGGCAGCCTCTGGTAGAAAAAGGGGTCATATGTAAATCCTGGCAGTTCTAGTGTTAAACATCTTCGTTTAGCCCTTAATTTAGTTCTGTTTTGTATTGACGTTTTGTCATAAAGATGGTGTAGCCCCAATAATTTTTTAATAACTAAGCAATAATTTGTCGTCATGAATGATAACGAGAAAATGTCTGACTTTAGCTGTGAATTGGATGAGTTTCTTCGGTGGAGAACAACACGTTCTTTAGAATCCACAATCCCCTGAGAGAACATCCTATTGACAGCGAGTGGGAGACGCATATACAGTGTCACAAATAGCATACAGAGGAAACAAACCAAAGACATTTCATTTTTTCAGCTGGTTTCCAATTTTCAAAGCTTTAGAAGTCCTATCTGTTACGGGAGGCATTTCCATGAATTGGAGCCTTTGAGGATTATTTCATTCAGAGCCTCAGTGAAACATCTGAGCTGTAAAAATCACCAAGAGATGACAGAAGGAGGAAACGGAGATAGAAACAGGGATTGTAAAAGCAAAAAGAAAAGACACCAGAGGCGAACAGCTAAGAATAAAATCCGACGTTGCTGACTGGCTGATTTGTTCCTTGCTGGAAAAGAGACATTTAGGTCTACATAAAGTCAGAAAGCATTAACCTCACAAAACATCAGGACAGCTGTGCCCCAATGAGTATCTAGAACATGAAATGATTAGCCAAGGCTGATCATCTGACATCCTTTACCTGCAGATCTGCCACGGACAAGCTGGCAAAAATGTTCAGAGAAGAGAAATACACTTTCAACATGTTGCTATACCAGTGTTAATGTTGTTGTTGGTATTGTTGTTGTTTTTAGATGTGTGTTATCTCATTATGGTTGATTTCTTAAAGGTCATTTATTGCAACTACAATTAGTTAATTAATAACTTTATTATGTGGCACTGATGACAATAATAATAATGTAATAATGTATTGTTTCATTTTTGACAAGCCATTGGCTAGTGGTTAAGATACTGGTTGCTGTTGTTGGGCCCTTGAGTAAGACCCTTAACCATCTATTGCTCCGGCTGTATAAGTTGTAACTATATATATTATATATAACTATATTTTATTATTAACTGGTTCATTTTGGTCAGACTGCAATGGGTACACAAACATCCCTGTACAAAATGCATCAAGGTAGGATACTCGTTTTAAGGATTATCACCTAGTATTTTTTTTATAATTTTGTTTTAATTCATTTGACGACATGTAAGAAATTATTTAATTGAAAAGACGCTAGTAATTTGCCTTATCAAAAACAAACGTCTTTATTCTAATACACAATAAGAGCAGATTTAGTTTTGCACTTGCTGTCCTTGAAAATAAGTTAATTGCTTTGAACGTGTGGTTTCTGGACAGCACAGAATTTCATTTACCTCACAAAGATATTAATTATCGCTCATAAAACATCTCAAGATGCATTATGATTAAGGTTAAACAGACCTTCCCTCTCATCAATCTCCTAAACGAGGACATCATACTGTTAATGCTGAGGCATCGCTCTTTGTCTGAACGTAATGCGGAAACCTGGAGCTGTTTTGTGCTAAGTAGGCCAAACAAAGTATCTACAAACCGAGAAGCTGCTGTTCGCAACGAGAAATGCAACTGTGTCTTTGTCTCTGTCACATTTTCATGGATGTAGTATTCAGAAAAAAACGAGCCAGTATCGGATGCAGTAAGGCGATCCCAGAATTCTTAGCAGAACGACTCCTCTCCTTCACAAAAACAATAAAGATGGTGGCCGGTGTGGGGCAAAAAATAGACTAGCTTCAATAAGGTAATAAGTTTGTGTTAATGCTTAATCTATATAAAGTTGTACACATGGATTTATTTGCAAGTTTGGGAACGCCAGTGAAGTTTAAGCGCTGTTGGTAGAACATGTTTGATATATTGAATTTGTTGGCACTGATCTCATTGTTTAACCTCCTGAGAGCCAGACTTTTCCCTGATGTGCGTTTTTTATTTCGTCTAGCTATTTGTGATTAGTAGGAC
>JAOUQU010424830.1:0-10540 GCA_028566735.1 Ammoglanis amapaensis
TTTCCCCAACCCTGTATCTCTACAGGGATCATGTTTCTGTGACTACGGGACAATTTCCACATTTCCGATCAACCTAGCGCATGTTTTTCGACTGTGGGAGGAAACCGGAGTACCCGGAGGAAACCCAAGCTGACACGGGGAGAACATGCAAACTTCCGTCCCGCCCGACCCGGGGATCGAACCCGGGACTTCTTGCTGTGAGGCAACAGTGCTATAACCACTCAGCCATCTATCTATCTACAAAAAATAACTTCCGTATAAGCAATTGTGATTCTACTGACTAATTTATTCTAATGTTAAATAAAAAAAATATTTCAATAAATAATGTATCACATGTCTTGATTCGTTAGTCAAAAAAGATCCTATTAAACCTTAAGTTCTTAAGATTTGACTTGCTAAAAGAATATTTTTACATTTCATGTTGTCACAGATCTGTCATAGCTTGACAAATCTGGACAGACCCACTTTTTGTTCGTCAAAATTCTAAATCCATTTAGCGTTTCTAACTAGGTAACATAACATAAGGTCTAACTCTGACTCTGTCGTAATACCTTGCGTATTTTCCTCTTTTATAATTCAGTATAGAGACGTATCGGCGGACAGCGTAAAGAAAACTCGAGTGGATATGTTGAACCTGACAATCTTTTGCTGGTTGAGTCTCAGTCTGGTGAGGGTAGCATCAGGTCTGGTCCACACTGACCGCATGGAGGACTCTCATCTGAACCTAAGAAGAATGGACAAGTCCATACCTCCATTCATTGGTTAGCATCATTTATTATTATTATTATTATTATTATTATTATTATATTATCGTTATTTGAGCATTTCTTCATGGCTGAGCAAATTGTGATGTCACAACGTAAAGCAGATGATATTTAATTATGTTATGGTTTTAAAAAAATACAAGGAATAGCAAATTTGGAAAAATCGGGGTAGTCTGACAGTCCAAAAACATGCCGGTGAGGCCAATTAAAACGGAGACCAGATTGTCCGTGACTGTTTGACGTGACTTATTCAAAACTTGTGATGAATGACCGTTTCCTGTCATGGATGTGACCTGGGGTTTAAAACATGACCTACGATCTGTACTGTTCTTTTGTAGCAGTTGAAGACTCGGTTCCCAGAATCGATCCGTTATTCGACTCCGGAATCGATTCGATAGAGGATCAACTGATGTCTGGTCCAGGATCTTTTGATGAGGTATGACTATAATAAGAGAATAATTTAATAATAAATAGAATAAGCCTATCCATGATAGATGTAGAAACGTTTCTATACAGTAAACTGCTTAACTGTATTTTAAAAACAGTGTTGCCACGTTTAGTATCCTCAGGACATGGCGGATGTGGTTCAGCTTCAGAGAAGAGGCACACGTTCTCCGGGCCGGTGCATCCCACACCAGCAGTCGTGCCTGGGTCACCAGTTACCCTGCTGTGACTCCTGCGATACCTGCTACTGCCGCTTCTTTAAAGCTTTCTGCTACTGCCGCAGCATGGATCATACCTGCAAACACGGCCGTGCCTAGCACCGACCGTGTAGTGCATGTGCAGATGGTGTATGGTATCCCGTGACGACAATTTAATGCCTACTTGTCAAGGAATACATGCCATGATTATATTCTGTGCATTAATAACGAATAAGCTAGAGAACCTTACGATTATTTACTATACAGTACTGATTGTAAACCTGTTGTTGTTGTTGCTCTTTGCTATGGGGTTGGTCATTTGTGTAGATTGTCTGGATTTGTTGATTAATAAAGGTTTTTGGAGACTTTGGATCACTTGTGTTGCTTTTAAACCAGATCTGCAGTGTTCTTCAGGTCCTCCAGATCTTCAGTAAATAAAATGTTTTCAAAAATAATCAGTGCTGTCTATTACACGTAAACATGGTAAAAACTTTTATTGACGGCGTCTAAAGCTGGATTAGTATGTAACAATATTAAATATTTTGGGTAAGCTTTGCCTCCATCACACCATCCTTCTCTTCTTTCTTTCTAAATTCTAAAAGGAATTCACAGCCAGCTGACTCGAGCGTCCCACAATCCTGGAATTAAGCAATATATTACCAGCACTGCCGATTACTTCTGAACAAGCTTTAACTGCGTATTTTAACTTTACCAGGGTATCGAATTTGAAACAGCTTTTCATCGCTGTGCTTTTTACACTAATCGGAATCATTCCGATACTAATTCAGCTCAATCTGTGCAGTGAAATACTCATTGGCGCACACTAGAGGGCAGCAGTCAGCACACACAGCCTGGAGGATCAGTTAGGAATTCAGTGCCTTGCTCAAACACACCATTCGTGATCTATCGATTCTCTGAATAGAACTGGCAACCTTTCGATCACCCGGTGAGCCACACAAGCCCGGTGTTGCCAAGGCAATTATTGCATCCCATAATAAAAGTATATTTTAAGCATATTCTGCAGTATTTGCCAATACTGGATTTATTTGTGCTTTATTAAGCCGGAAGTAAATAATTTAAAGACCATTTAAAGACCATTTAAAGATCAGGATCAGGGGGAAAATAGCAGGAAATGAAAAATACCTGATTATAACAGGATATTATTGCAAATCATAATATAATAAAAGCATACGTGTTGTATCGCTCATGTGCTCGATGGCACGTTCTCAAACCTGTGGGAAGATGTACAGCTTGCACAGAAGGACGTTTTTTTTTTTTACGTTTGAAGAAAAATAACTAGAGATGCTGTTTTCTTTTATACACAACTACCGAACTTTTACCCAAGTGACATAAAAAATTACGATTATAGACTATGTATTAGCAATTATGAATTAAAAAGCAAAAGTTATCACTATAAACGTTGGTTCGTTGACGTCGAGACCTTTGCGACGTGTATTTTTCAGAGCCCACTTATTATCTCAGTGGATAAACTGTACACACGTGACAGCAACCGACCTTGTGATGGCAAGGTTGCCGGTGTTATACCGAATTCTGACTCCCCGGCAGAATCCTACTCCCTTGGCGTGCACTCGTGTCAATAGAGCAAACAAACGGACACAAAATGTGACACTCACATTTGGCATAATGTCATGTGATGTCGGGTATGAATGTTAATTTAAAATTATGAGCGGAGGATTATAAAAATGTGCAAATTCTGCCCGGGAGTCGGAATTCGGCACAAAAGCCTGCCGAAATTCTACTCCCCCCTCATCTCTGGGATGAAAGTTCTCGTTAACATCTCCTTTATTTTGTTGGCTTATCTTGGTCTGTAGAATGTGTCCTGAAATGCAAGGGGGATACGGGGGAGTAGAATTTTGGTAGGCAAGAAGGAGTAGGATTCTGCCGGGGACTTCGGCACAACCGGACCGGCTCAAATCCGAGAGTCAGGTCATGACTGAAGTGTCCTTGAGTTAATTTTATTCACCGAATTAGCTTTTAATGTCATGTTTTACAGGTATGGGTGATTTTTTAGCTTCGATTTGCTTCATATGCAGGTTTTTGGACCGTCGGAGGAAACCGGAGCGCCCGGAGGAAACCCATACGTACATGAGGAGGACGTGCGAGCTCTCCAAGGTCCACACCAAATACCAACACTGTACCTCTTTGCCGTAGTATCATAAAGCGGTCTGGTGTCCATCATTTGATGTCAGAATAAGTTATATTGTGGGAAAATTCTCTCATGGAACTCCTGCACTATTGCGCCATCACATGTTCCGTCCCTACAAGCTGGATACTATCCCACAGGTACGTTATCGTGAGATACGTTATCATACGGTTTTGGGTGTTTTCGAAGGTATATAAAGAGCTCAGACCGAAGCAGATACTTAAGGTGTCACCATGGCGTTCCTCTGGATCCTGTCCTGCCTTGCGTTTGTCAGTGCAGCCTATGGTAAGTATTAAATTCCGCTCTGTGGTCACTTTTACTCTCTGTAGTCTTATTCCAGTCGTTTCCGACTCTCGGGTCCCTCTGTGGACCGCTACCGGGCTCCAGAGTAGGTTGCCAGGTCTTTGTCCAATCCGTAACGCTACGGGGATCTACGGGTGAATCTTTAGGACAATTTTTTTTCACATCTCCAATCAACCCAGTGCATGTTTTTGGACTGTAAGAGGAAACCGGAGTACCCGGAGGAAACCCACAGAAAGCCCTCGGACCAAAAAGTCCTGTGAGGCGACAGTGCTACGCACTTAGCCGCCGTGCCGCCCGATATAATGCATTACTGGAGCTAAAAGTGTCTGTCGTTATTAGGCTGTGGAGTTCCCGCTATCAAACCAGTCATAACCGGCTACTCTAGGATCGTGAACGGAGAAGAGGCAGTGCCACATTCCTGGCCCTGGCAGGTGTCTCTTCAGGTAGGTGATCACTTTTGAGTTCTTTTTTGTTTTCCGATATGTCATGTCGATTAGAGTTTTTGTTCACATGTGTTGTGGTGAACGTCACAGGATAACACCGGTTTTCACTTCTGCGGTGGCTCTTTGATAAACGAGTGGTGGGTCGTGTCTGCCGCCCACTGCAACGTGAGGTGAGTCCCAAAAATGTTTTGTTCCTCCTACTGTAAAAGCATTCGACTATAAAACTGTCTATGTACTATCCATTCCAGAACATCCCATCGCGTGATTCTTGGAGAGCACGATCGTTCGTCAAACGCAGAGACCATCCAGACCATGAGCGTCGCCAAGGTTCCTGCTGACTTATTATAATCCATTATGGTCGTTTAGGTTCATCAGGTTCTCCTTGTGTGAACTGGGAACTCACAGTGTTATGGACTATGTTGGGACAGGTCTTCAAGCACCCCAACTTCAACCTCTTCACCATCAACAACGACATCCTTCTGATCAAGTTGGCCTCCCCTGCTAAGCTCAGTCCTCAGGTATCGCCCGTCTGTCTCGCTGAGACTGGAGACCATTTCCCAGGTGGCATGAAGTGTGTGACCTCTGGATGGGGCCTGACCAAATACAACGGTACATTTCTAAACAACTTTACTTCTAAATAACTTTAACATCTAGAGACCCGGCGTCCTCATATGAGGACATTACATTTCTGGTTCTCTGCACCATTCTACCTGATTTTTTTTTTTAATTTTGGCCTCATATGGAGACACTGCCCGTACCACCTAGTGGTCATATGACGACATAACACTCAATTGATGAAATTATTTTCACTTATTTATGTACAATAACATTCACACTTTTGTTTATGTTTTCTAATGTTTACAGTTTCAATCAATGAAACTGTTTCAATGTTATTTGTTGGCCGATTGTTTCTTTATTTTAGACCTACTGTCTCCATACGAGGACGTTATACATGAAGCCGTTTTTAGAAAAAAAACAAAGACAAAATTTAATTTTTATGCTTGTTAGGTCCTACTAATCACAAATAGATAGACGAAATAAAAAACGCACATCAGGGAAAAGTCTGGGTCTCAGGAGGATAAACAAGGGACCGAACCCCTTACAGCTCCCCGGGCGTCAAAGCTAGGGTTGCCTACAGCACTGGGCACTTTATACGTGTTTTGGGTGTGCTGGGGGTATGTATGATTTAGTAACAGCATATGTAAGGTTTGTACTTTTTTCAGTGTGATGGCATCATCCTAGATCTCAGCAACACGTCCCTGGAGGGCATCGCTGTGCTAAACATTCCCAGCATGCACGGTGGCTCCAACCTGTGGGGCGAGACCAAAAAGAGACGCAACTACAACCGCATGAGCAAAAAACTACCAGAGAGGATGTCCGTCGGCACCGTCACCGATGCCAAGGAGCTTAAATTCTGTGTACAAGGTAAGTCGAACGGCGAAATGCAAATCGCGTCGCCATCCCAACACTATTGGAGTGTCGTAGTAGAGACTGTTTACATCACGTTAGAAAAGCTTTGAGTCTAGTTACTGTATTAAAACGATCAATTTACACTGTTGGGATGCATTTTCGGTAATTTGCGTGACGCGATTAGAGTGAAATCCGATTTTCAACCACTTCCACTGAAGTATAAAAGTGGTGGTTGTCTCTCCGGAGCAGGCAGCGATTCGGAGCGGCTTAATGGGCATTATTGCGAGCAGCAGCTCTGACTCAACGAGGCAAAAAAAATAATTCATCCACACATTTCATGAGTAACTCTTCACTGCTCTTCAGTCTGGCTGGTGTTTTGGGACTTTGTTTCATTAGTGATGCAGGTTAAACGAGGGGTCGCAGGGCTATTAGTGGTGTTAATTGTCATTTAGGGATCTGGGACAGATGCTAGCTGAAAGCAGCACTCTACTGCTTCTCACAATTGTTTATGAGGTTCTGGGTTTCCCAGCATATTTAGCAGTTCGGACACTCATGGCAACATCGACATTCAGTGTTTCCACTGGATTATCAGATGAGATCCGAGTACAGATGGCGAATTCATATTCTCGTAAGTCATAAGCTTTGAAAAGTCTACAATCTAAGGCTGTTTTTTTCCGTATAAGGTTTGCAGTTCTTCAGCCTGTTCTTGGGCTCGTGATCAGTAGGTTGCCCGTTCGATTCCAAGAGTCCACAAGTCATGACTGTCAAGTGCCGTTGAGCAAGGCACCAAACCTCTAACCACTCCCCGGGCACCGTGGCCAGGGCTGGCCACTGTGCCAAACACATGTGCTCACTGCTGCCCCCTAGTGTGTGTTCACGAGTGTGTGTGTCACTGCACTGTTTACCTGTCGTTTAGGCATTACAACAAATAGGTCAGCACACTGGCTAAATTGATAAAACTGTCACCTCACAGCAAGAAGTTTCTGGGTTTGAAACCTAGATGGGGAAATTTGGGTCTTTTCTGTGTGTAGTTTGCATGTTCTCCCCATGAATGTGTTATTTACTCTGGATGCTCCGCTTTCCTTATGTAGTCTTGAAGCGAGATCAATTGTATATTAACAAAATGTCGACGAGTGTGTTAGACATTAAACTTAAACTTTCCTTATTGTGACAACACAAGTGGAGGAGGCTCATTATTCCTGACAGCATATCATCATTAGTGTTTAACTGATATCCATCATAGATTGATCAGGTGTTCCAATGGTCTTCAAATCGTATCCCAGAACTCGTCTTTATGGGGTCAAAAGTTAAAGCGTCAAGAAATTCAAACAGCCACCTAATCAGGAGTGCATATAAGACGAGGTCAAAAAAATACTGTCTATGTAAAACCTCACTAGGTTATTGAACACACCCCACAGTCCATTTCCACCCTACAGCTTCACTCTTACTCACGCTAATGATCAATTTATGTCGTCATGCCTCTGTTTTATTTTTTTTTAGCTAGGCCTGAAGGTCTCCATAGTAACAGGTTAATAGGAGTTTAGTCCGTAGCGCATAAGGGAGTGGGAGTCCGAGGGAGAAGCAATCACAGGGAGAGGCTGGTGATGCTTCTTTTAACAGTACTGGACTTAAGCCCTGCACTCATGTACCTTAGTTTAGCTTTTGTCCTTTACTTTTATTCATGCCGGGCTTTCCGAAAAATCATCCCACTGTTTATTGTACACATAGAGCAAGTATTGTTTTATTTTACAGATAGAGGTGAGGCGAAAGAAATTGTATATGTGTAATGACAAATATAGACTTTCTATATTCTCTTGTAGTGTTGAGTTCTAGTTTTAATGTTTTTAATGCTTTACACACACGTTTGCTTTACACACACACACACACACACACACACACACACACACACACACACTTACATACGCACTTGCATATGCACTATTATTTTGCAATCACTGGATCAGCCTTGCACACACAACTGTGCCCAACAACAGCATGTATATTCATTCTTACAATCAAGAGCTATAAATATAGCAAAATATAAAACTTTACTCCTATTTTCTTTTTTGTGCATGACTCAAAAAGAACTTTGCCACTCAGTCCTGCCATCTTTGTGAAAACGCGGTGACTCAGTTGATTCCAATATCGTCCAATCAACGACCCCGCTTTCACTTGAATGCAGCGCGTACCTCTTTGAGTGTCTCTCCATTCTGCTGTTCATACTGATTAAAGATGCTTTTGAGCTGAGGAGCTTGTTCTTCCTCTTCTTCACAGTTGATTTGGTTTGTTCTTTATTTAAGAACGACATGGGAAACACAGATTGGGAGCAAAGAGGGTGAATGAACGGCTGCGATTCTGCAGGTTTAAGTTGGAAATGGGGGACGTTTATGTAGGCGGGATAAGCCTGATTTCGCTGAGACCACACAGAGTAAAGGAGAAGAAAACAAGTGCAAGTGCATTTATTACTTGAATTAAATCATCTGTTAGAAAAAAATCCTGAGCTCTGTACATAAACAGCATTCACACTGATTGTCTCACAGGGTTAATTGAGTTCGACGATGCTAATGGCTAAACACATCAATCATGAAACTAAAGGTGCGTCCCAAATCGCGCACTTGCACTCAAATTCAGAGCCGCCATGAAAACCCAGAGCGCTGAAACGTTGGAAAGATGGTGCGCTTTAAACGACCACTACATGCACTAAACCGCCCTCATTATACCTACCTAACAGAACGGGCGAGACTTTCAATCGGTCAATAGCGGCCATCGCAGAATCAAAACAGTTTCATGCGGAGGCAACTGCTTCGTATAAATGTAAGTCGTGTGAATGAAATTATTCATAGCAGAAGGTAAACAAAAGCAAATAAAAGCATAAAATGTTAAAAAAAAATATGTAAACAAAAGCTGGTGGATATTTTGGCAGGCCAGATGACCACGGTCAGATGTTAGACCATCATTTCCCTGAACCTCAAAACTAAACCCTATGCTAAGCTAAGACAAAACATGAGCTATGGTTAAAGATGTGCATGAACAAGATGAAATCTTTGACCAGCAGCAGTTTTTGAAAAGTATCTACAGCAGTCTGGCTGAGATTTGAATATCCACTGTGCAACGTTACAACAATTACAATCCATTGCTTTCGGCCTGCCATGCACATCGAGTCCCTCTCTTCTTTATCTCTTACAGTCTGCTCATTTTTGCTTTTAGTGTTTTTATTGGTTGCTGAAAGCACCACTGCTGTATCCGTGCAGAATCATTTTGTGAAATATACTATAAAATATATTTCAAATCTTCTCTCGAGCAGATTAGTGATGCAAACGTTTTAACACACAAGCATGGACAGTAAAGTTGCTGTTATCTCGCTTCCTCACTGTCCGAGGCTCTCTTAGTAAACACGTGTGATAGTGAAAGAGAGGCAGCTTTTGCACTCTGTCCTGATGCCAAGTTACAGGCTGCCCCCGCACCAACCACCACGACTTCTTCACCCCGGCCAGTTCCTCCTGACCATCTGCCGTCGTAGCAAACAGAACCAGACTTTGAAAGCAAAGCTCAGAGACAAGGGGGCTCGGAAAACACAAAAACTGTGGTTTGATTTACCTGGAAATAAAACTGTGAATCATCCTGCTGGGTAAATGCTAAAATTATAGCACTGGAAAGTGGAGCAAAGAAAATGGCTTTTTAAAGAATGGCTTTTAAGAGAATTTAACATGCTTTATATAGCCATAAGTAGCTGGTGTCTAGTAATTACACTCCCTTCTGTTACTAATGGGTTTAGATTTGGAACACATGGTGCAGCCATATCGTACAGTCCTTTTTTATACGAAGCAAAGCTAAATTTGCATACAAATCTTGTTCTAAGTTGAAGACATAATAGTAAGTTTTAAGTTCTGTTATTTTTGAGGTGTCGTAACATACACATTAGTTCTTAAACCTATGAACAGAGAGTCAGCACACAATTTAAAGGAAAGAGAAAAAAAACTGATATTAGTATTTGGGGCAATAATTAAAGTAGCCAAATCGAGAGAGAGAGACCGAGAGAGAGAGAGAGAGACAGAGAGAGAGAGAGAGAGAGAGAGAGATCAAGAAAAAAGTTGCATTTTGTTTTCATGCCGAAGCTTCTATTTACTCGTTTTTTTGTATTCCAGTGAATGTATCTCCCTCGTTTACGTTCATCTCTCCAATTTAACCAGCTTTCGAAGTTTTTTTTTCTTATTGTGCATTTATTTCGCACACATAGAGAAGAAAAATGAGCCGATTCAGCGCACATCCAAAATAAAAATCCAAGATAAACGTATGTCCACGTTCTCCTGTAGCTTACGGTTAGTCTTGATTATTGTTGCATCTTCAAACAGGTTTAAATGTTTCATATTTTCTCTAATTATCTAACATGGTGCAGATTAGAGCATCGACTCAGTCCTGTATGGTCGTGCTCAGCCATTATTTTCTCTGTGTGTTCTGCCAAGCTTATGTAAGAAGCATTTTTCCTGCTATTCTTAGCACAGCCTTTAGAGGAGGAACAGCCTAGAATAGGAAAAAAGTGAAGCTGTAAATGTTTATGCTGTAAAGAATATTTAAGGAATGAGTGAAACTAATTGTAATGTTTAACTGTTTACTAGTGTTATTAAAATTTACATTAGCCGTTATTAGTACACACCGATCAGGCATAACAACGGTTATGACAGGCTGATTATATCGTTTACTCACGACACATGGTGTTAGTGGGTAGCATATTCACAACAAGGGACAGTGTAGCCTAGTGGGTAGAGCGTTGGGCTGGGAACCCAAAGGTTGGGGGTTTAAATCCAGGCTCTGCTA
>JAOUQU010424840.1:0-10538 GCA_028566735.1 Ammoglanis amapaensis
TTATTTCAGTATCTCCAATTAATCATGTAACTGTTGGAAAAAAACTGAACATCTGGCAAAAAGCCACACAGGTAGGGGGAGAACATGCAAGCTCCACACAGAAGGCCCTGGATGGCAATACCTGGGAATCAAACCCAGGACTTCTTGCCCAGCCCTAACCACTAAGTCATCGTGCTGCCCAAATATATTCAGTTCCCTGTATGCACACCACTCAACCACTGACGATAATGTTCGCAATCATTCGAAAAGTCAAAGCGCACTGTTGTTTTGAAAACAGAATTTGCTTACATTTCTAATTAGGAGCATGAAAATGTTTTGACGTTTTTCAATTTTCACAGTTCATTCTCAACATTTGCTTTGACACTTGCATTCGAATTAAAGACCTGCCATCGCTTTTGACTTGTTTTGACTAGTCCAAGACACCTCCATGACCACAAAAGAAGCCTTGTCTACAAACCTTCGCAACATTTAACAAAAATCATGTCAAAGTCAGCCAGACAAATGGCCTCAGCTGTATTTATACGCAATATAAGATATTATGATCAAAAGTACTGCATATAGATTACTCTAGTTAGACGTCTTATTTCTTATTATTTAACTCTGGGAATAAATACAGAGAAATAAACGTGGCTCTCAGGAGGCACACTGGCTTAGTGGTTAGCATTGTTGCCTCACAGCAAGAAGTTCTGGGTTCAATCCCCAGGTAAAGCAATCTGAGGGTTTTGGTGTGGAGTTTGCATGTTCTCCCTGTGTCCGTGTAGGTTACCTCTGGGTACTCCGGTTTCCTCCCACAGTTGTCCTGTGTGAGTGTGTGTGTGACACAGACTGACGAGCTATTCATCCCACCCTGACCTTAGATAGAACTAAACGGTACTCAAACTAGGTGATGGATGGATGCATTTATACTATCATATATTTTCAGTTCTCTGTATGACTGACATTTGGCACTGATGGCTATGTTTACTTTATAAAACGTTCTTACAATTTAAAAAAGTACTTTTTTAATAGTGTTTATATTGATATTATGTTGACCGTGATTAAACATAGACCTCATCTCAAAACGCCTTCTACAGTTTTGAAATTGGTATTGATTTTATGAACCTGACTTTAACACTATTAGGGTTATGGAGTTTGATGATATAGAAAGAAACAAATCATACTTGCCCTTAAGAGTCGAGAAGTTCAAATCATTTAGAAACTGAACTACTGGTGTGTCTGATGCAACTGTGGCTCAATCTATCCAGCTTCAAAACATCTGTATGGTAACTGTGTTATTATCATGAATGATAGAAATGAAAGAATCACAGACTCACGGAATAAAAGAAATAAATGAACACGAACTAACAAACTGGGTTTTAATGTGTTCACTGAAAGGCTAATCGAGACGATAAAACAAGCCGAGCAGTCACTATGTGGTTCGAGATAGATAATAGACAGAATTGCTCTCAGCGTCTTTGTGATTCTCCTTAAATGTCACACTCGGGAAACTACATCTGGAACATGGCACAGAACTGACCCTGTCTGTACTTCTGCTTTAATGTCAGCAGAACTATCTAGCTATTACCGCGTTTGTAGTTAGACAGCTCTCAACCCTACAGGTCTACTTAATAATTGTTTCAGAGAAGAAAAAAAGCACATTTAAAGTCATTATTAAGAGTAAAAAAACACTTATAACCACCCTGTTCTGTTCAGCTCTTAGTAACAGAGGTTCTGGAGGTCCAGTGACAACATTTGACTTTTGTTAAGCTCATGGCCAAAAGTATATCGACAGTCTTTGTAACTGGAGATTCTTAGCCACCGTTTGCTACCATTTATAAAATGTATCATTAAATATTTATAGAACAATATTAGTATTAATATAAAAATATTTTTCACTGCTGGACAGGGTTGTAAAAATAAGTTATAATTTGTTCATACACTGAAATACAGTATATACTGTTAAATGGCATATTATGTTATATTATGTACTACTCTAAATTTTTATAAAATTTTAAAAAATGAATACACAAATTCATTACACATGCTTGTAGATTCTATTACTGACAGATTTCTATAAACAGCTACAAATTCTGTTAACACATTAGAGGTAAATCTTTAAAGTGCCACAAAAAAGAATCAAACAAACATTCACTTTCTCTATTCCTTAGGGCAAGATCAAACTCTATTTGCCCTGAAAAAAAATATTCCAGTCGCATCGGAGTCCTAGCTCTGTACACTGATCCAAAGCGTTGCCAGGTGACCCCTAATAGAAACCGCCAGAGGGAAACCACTCACACACATGTAGTGTAGAAATCAAGTGCGACTTGGATAAAGATCAGATGAACAGAGCTAACTCGTAATTAATTAAGTTAAAGTTACCAAACAACCCAACTCATTTAGCAGCTGTCAGGCAGGAATTTATTTAGTCTGCACAATCGGCTGCATCCAGAGGTCACTAAATCCCAACCTTGCTTTTTAAAGTAAAATTAATCCTGTATAGTACCAGGCTAGAACTAAATCTGTTTTGAGGATCATGGCTGAACTAAACTGAACTAAAATAACCTTCAAGAGTGATTAGGTTAAGGCCGGCTCCAGCCGAGACAGTCGGGGGCTTCTACAACTTCTCACTTCACCGTGCTAATTTAAACAAGGGCTTTATTTTTCTATTTGTCAGAGGGCTAAACTGTGGCATGGTTGTTAAACCTCTCCCAGGCCTAATTAAGAGAGCAATGCTAGCATTCATAGACAAGCTCACACTGCTGGACGGGAGGAGAGACAGGGGGGCGCTGATGCCTCTGGCAGCTCAGTCTGGCAGCTCCCGGCCTGGACGGCTGCAATATTAAGTGACTGTTGAAATTCATGGCCTGGACAGACTGCATGTGCATTTTTATAAAAGCAATTTGACAATAAGAGTTTTACCAGTAAAGGTACAGGATTGGGCAGATTCCACCATCGATCAAGAGCACTTAAACTATGTTGGGAGAAAACAAGAAGACTACTTGCTTTTTTTCCTTTCTAAGTGTCAAAAGGTATTTATTATCTTCACAATGTCAATTACAATGTGTATGGATGCCAGTCTGAAAACACCAAACCTGGAGCCTGCACATTAATCATCAGGGAGAATTAAAAACCTTCCACCAGGACAAGCAGAGAAAGGCACGGAGCAAAAGCAGTCAGTGGTTCGAGAAATGTACTGTAATGTAATTTATTTGGTTGAAAGATTAGTGTTTGAAAATGTTATTATTTCACTGGATAATTTTTACTGGAGTAATTACTTCACCACTAGTACTTGAGTTAATACTTCACCACTACCGTAGTACTTGAGTTAATACTTCACCACTAGTACTTGAGTTAATACTTCACCACTACCGTAGTACTTGAGTTAATACTTCACCACTATTACTTGAGTTAATACTTCACCACTAGTACTTGAGTTAATACTTCACCACTAGTACTTGAGTTAATACTTCACCATTATTACTTGAGTTAATACTTCACCAGGTTTCTTTAACTTTTACTTGCGTAATTACTTCACCACTTTTACCTGAGTGATTACTTTAGCAGATTACTTTAACTTATACTTGAGTAACTATTGCAACATTTTGGTTACTTTAACAATTACTTGAGCATTTATTTTACCAGATTATTTTAGCTTTTACTTGAGTAATAATGTCACTAAACTTTTCCTTCTTAATTATTTAACCAGATTGCTTACTTTAGCTTTTACTTTAGTGGTTATTTCACCAGGAAACTGTAATGTTTACTTGAGCGATTACTTTACCAGAATACTTTAACTATTACTTTTAACTACAGAATTACTATTACCTGAGTACAGAACTTGTGTACTTCTGCCCCCTCTGGTTATCAATAAGAAGTCATAGCGCTCTGCTCACCCATCAGACTTTCAGCAGGTTTGTCCTCTTATCGTGTCTTTAAGAAATTAATTACCACTTCAAATCAAACCACTTCACATTCTCTGACGGAAAACAACTATGATGCATTACTCACAGCTCCACAGCAGGTGGGTTTTCACACTGCAGCGTTTCAGTTAGCTGGCTAAGGGCTCTACAGAATGGGTTTCCCGAGTTAAACTGATTCACTTTAGCAGATTCTGAGAGAAACCACTCATGAAGACAGTTATTACAGTTATTAGCCACTGCTGAGCTAATACACTGCAGAATTCTCTTCACAAGTACATACGAGCTAGCGTAAAACTCAATAAGCATCAAAGTATGTAAATAGAATTATTCAGTGCCTGACTTTCCAGAACAATCCCATTACCTTGCCCGTTTTAATGTCTACATGAATACAAGTATTTTTTTTCCTTAAAGCCTAAATTCTAGAAGAGACATTACTGAAATTTACAATAACACTGTACAGTACCATAAAACAAACATCACATTTCATCACTGTACTTTCTCATCTCCTTCTTTTGGGCCATTTGGATTAGCTGGCTTGAAAAGCTAGCACCTGATGTTCCATAACATGTTTAATGAGTTTGGCAATATTTATGTAATGGTGTTCATTTGTCTTCGTGGTGTATGTGTATTAATCTAATAAGGATTGAAAAAGTTTGCGTGTACCAAAACAGCATATTTCCTTTAGCACAAGATGATATACAGGAAATATAAAACTGCATTTAGGGCTACGGCTGCAGGATATCACAAAAACTGGCATTGTAATGTTTTTTTGTCTGCGATATATAAAACGCAATATTTACAAATCTAGCATGCACTAGATTTCACCAGAAGTCGATGATCCAACATGTCAAGATATAAATGAATGAATAAATTGAGAAGGGTGGAGGTGTCCAGAAGGGTGAAAAGAGTACATGGAGCTCCATCATTGTACTTTGTTCAAACTAAGTATCAAACTGAGGAAGCTTAAATCTATATGGACTATTTACATGAGACACGATGGTTTATTTATCCTTTTATTTAAGTTTGGAAACCTCAAGTAGTAATATATCATTAAAACAAAACAATACTAATGAATGAACAGCTAAACATAATTCTCTGGGTTTTCACATAAATATAACTTAAATATAATTTGCTATTAAATACATTTGCTATATAAAATGTTTAAAATGTGAAATGACTTTATGTGCAGACTTTAAATTAAATGTTTCATGAGAAAACATCACTGGTGTACAATTTTTGTCAGATGGGAAACAAATATACGGCCGGATGGTTTAATATGCGCGATGTGACATCGCATATTGTTAATGCACATCTTGACAATGCTCAAATGAAATATCATGCAGTCCTATTTGGGGCATTCTAACCTTTAAGAATTAAGTCTTAAGATTAAATCTTTATAATAAATTAGATTTTTCCTAGTCAGGGTTTTGTTGGAGAGGCAACAGGATATAAATAAGAGAAATCCTTTTGACCTGCTAGTTACAGTATATCATAGTCGTGAGTATTTTGGAAATTACACTGAAAAATGGAAGATGTTGCCAATTTTTTTTTTAAAAAATGGCACAATGACCCCAGGCCAGATGTTAATATAATGATGCTTATATTAAAAGTAATAAATAGTTTCCTTCTTGGACCAAGATGAGAAGAACGTGTGCTTTTTACACACATAGGAATTTTTGCTCGACTTTTAATCCAATCCGTGTCGTGAATCGCACATTACATTGACACACACTAGGGGGCAGCAGTGAGCACAACACCCGTGGAGCTTTTAATGGTTAGGTGACTTGCTCAAAGGTACTTCAATCGTGGCCTGTTCAATCTCTGAAATGAACGTTCCGATCATAAACCAAGTTCTTTAGCCATCAGGCATCTAACACAGTATCAGATGTAATTTGACAGCACAGTAAAACATCTGTCAACCCCTTTTTATAATCAAGTCAGTCGAGTCACAAGTAATAAATGTTCTAGACAGATGACTGTGAGTGTTATCACCCAAGTTTGTGAGAACTGCTGATTTATTTTAAAAATATGATGTAATTGTCATATTTAAATAGCTTATATAGCATACATCTATGACAGAACTTGTATTATTAATACAGGCTTTATTTCAGGATTTATCTATTGATACAAAACTCCAAAAAACAATGACTGCATTTTACATTATTCACCTAACTTGCATGTTTTTGAACGGTGGGAATAAATTGGACCTTCCAGACAGGAAAACCCACACAAACACAAGAAGAACATAAAAACCCTCTTGCTAAGAGGCTACAGTCGGGTGTGCACTTGCATTTGGCTCGATTACGTATCACAGACCTTAGCATTTCGATTTTATTAAACAGTGGAAATAATTGAACGATACTCCAGGTAATAAACTTTCTAATTCATTTTTTTATCAATAAGACTACAATGCCCACAGCACAGCTGGAACCATCAATGTGATCAAACTGTTTCGCAGAACTAGACTGGAATAATTTGTTTTCATCATGTCCCTGTCAAGACATCCCAGTTCTTTCCTAGAGCACTGTCAGCTGAATACAAAAAAAAACATCCACTATTCAAGCACCATAGCAACAAGTCAGGTCAAAATGATACTACTGTATTGTAGCACCTAAAATGTTCTGTTTATTTAATATCTAACATTCATTAAATAAATCCTAATTAAATTAATGCATGCCAGTCTATTGTAATTGTATATAAAGCAGCCTTGTGGTAATGAGACAGTGATAGTCACAGTGGTCATAGTAACGGTGTAGCCTAGTATTGCGAGCTTTGGGCTATCAACCGTTGGGTACTTGACTGAAACACGTAACCTTGTCTGCTTTGGGGTGCCTTGGATGGTTGACCCTGTGCTCCGGTTCCATGTTGCATAACAGTTAATTAAATCCAATTCACATAGTTGAATGTTTTTGGAATGTGGAGGGAGAACTCCAGGAAGAAAACGAAGACTGAGACTAAAAGAACATAAAATCTGCACATGAAAAGGACCCGTAATACCCTATGCCTGGGGATTAAACCCAGAACCTTCTAACTGTGAAAGGACAGCGATAGAAACTGAGACACACAAATATACCTTGTATAAGTGAAAATTACCAAGTTTAAAACTCATCAATTAAGAATTTTCAATTAAGAGAAAATAATATGGTTATATGTTTAATTAACATGAGCTATGATTCATTCCCTAAACTAGAATAAGCTTACAATTGAATAAACATCACTTTCTCTCATTTTATCTGTGCTGTATGTTCTCCTTGTCCAAATTCCCGTAATCTAAAAGTGAAATTAAAGAAGAAATGGCTTCTCGGGTCAAACTAAATATTTCATGTTGGGAGCAATAGCATGGCTGTTCCATCACAATACAAACTAATGAATTAAATATATCACACTTGTCACACACCACAGGTTCTATCACAACAACACTTTAGAAAAAAAGTACAGTTCCAAAACATTTGCACATTTTGTACACTGTGTTATATTGGTGTGTGCAATCACAAAAGAACCCTATCTGCCTTTCCCCCCATGGACTCACACTTAAAAAGGTGGAGGTGGAAAAGTGGATTTATCATGTCATTGTGCTTTTTCCTATCGTGTAGCTATAAAGCCAAATGCTTTATCAAAAGAGCATTCGGCGAAAGGCTATCACAACCGAGCTAGCAGACTGCACTAGATTTATCTTCCTTCATTCACTTCTTAGAAAAGCTGCTCCTTGGCAGAAGCGTAGAGATCAGACCCGTTAGTCTATTATGGTCCACTGTTTGATACGAACTTAGAAGAAAGAACTTCAGCAGCAATAGGAAGCTAAATCTCTGGGATGACAAGCATGTGGACACTGTTTACAGGAAAATGTATTGACCTGGAGTTAAAAGATTTTTTCCAGATTTGGAAAATATCTCCATTTGATCTGTTTATTCTAATCCATGCGATCCATCTGAATATATACTTTTGAAAATCGGTCAGCCTGGAGGGTTAAGATTTCAACTGACATTGTGCTCTCTTGAGACTGAGTGCTGGAAGCAGAGGTTCCATTTCCATTCAGACAGGATTTTGTGTAAATCTGAAGAGGATAGCAGAGATCTGGGGCCTCGTGTACTGAAGTTGCATCCGTACAAAAAAAAACTGCCCACGCCATAATTCACGCTGACATTCCGATGTACTGAAGCCGATTTCTTAACCGCGATGATATACGTACTTTTCGCATTCATGTCAGTTTCATTTTTAGGGACAGTGTAGACTAGTGGGTAGAGTGTTGGGCTAGGAACCCAAAGGTTGGGGATTCAAATCCAGGCTCTGCTACACAGCCACTATTGGGTCCTTGAGCAAGACCCTTAACCCCGTCTGCTCCAGGGGCGCCGTACTGCGGCTGAACCTGCGCTCTGACCCCAACTTCCAGACAAGTTGGGATATAGGAAGAGAAACATTTTGTTGTACTGTACATCTGTATATGTGTAATGACAAATAAAATTTGAAATTGATATACTATGTATGTACTCGTCTAATGTGTTTTTGTCAGTTGAGGTATGTTAATTAGTTGTTTTTGGTGTTTTTAGATAATTTGTTTCAATAAATGATGCCATAAAAAAGCCGTTAAAAATAATCATAATAATACAATTTTAGACTAATTGACATATCATAATCTGCGTGGTTGAGCGTTTGAACAGGGTTAAGTATTCAAACTCAAGTTGATTGTGATGTGCAAAGGGAAAGTGTGTGTTTGGGGGCGGTTATGTCATATGTCAGGGGTCTTAAACCCATCCTCAATGAGCCGGTGCGGCTGCTTGATTTTATTCCAATCAGATCAGAACACACCTGATGTTACTAGTTTAATTAGTTTGTCTCAGTTAACCAGCTGAACGTGGGACAGTCTGGGTTGGTTAGAACAAAGACCAGCAAACAGACCGGTCCTTTATGAATCCAGTCAGACACCCCTGATATAGGTAAACACAGCATTTGTTGCTCGGCAATCGGAGGTATTTTATACCTGTTGTGTAGCACTGAATGGTAAAAAGAACTTTTATCCAGCGTTGTCGGACAATTAATAATTTTATTCTTTATTAATTCTGCATGTTTTATACAATCCAGTTCTATTCATAATAGGGCAGAAAATAACTTAATGCACAAGATTCATCAGCTCAAGGACAATTTCGTAACTCTAATAAATGATGTCTGAATGTGCACAGTGGAAAGAAAACCACATAGACTGGAGAACTGCAAACGGAATGCAAACTATAGAAAGAACTCATCAAACCCAGGACTTTCTTGCATTGAGGAGAACCAATGAGCCGCTGTCGTGTTGGTTGTATTAACTTATATAATATACAACACATGGGGTCAAGACTATCATCACTGATCAAAATGATCATATTCTCTTGTTACTCTGCCTACAAGTGGACGTCATGCACCATGTATCAAAGTAAATACCCCTGTTTTTGTGAATCTTTTACCTAACTGTACATTTATTTTTATTAAAAAAGATCATAAAATGACACAAAAGCATCTGTTTAATGGCATAAAAACCATTAGAGATCAGAAAATAGTTAAATTACTTAATTAAACTACTCTGCTGCTGATAGTATTACCTTAATTTTTGCACATTTATGGCACCTTTCTCTGTTATATCTTCACTGCTAACAATTCTACCTCACACACCATTTACACAGTATCATGTCCTAACACTCGTCTCTAGTCTCGTCTCTTAATGACTTCTTTACATTATGAAGGCTTAGATTAGAAATATTTATGTATCTATTACAGGCCTTTTTGTATTTAGTGTACTCTTGTGTATTACACTCATCTATTCTGTGTTCCATGTTGCACCGTGATTATGGAGGAACGGTGTTTAGTTTCAATATGTACTTGTATGTGGCTGAAATGGCAATAAAACCTTTCTGACTGTGATAACTTGATTTGTATTTGCACCTGAGTGTAAATAATGTGGGGTGGCACTGTTGCTAACTGGGTAGTGTTGTCACCTCACAGATTTCTGTGGGTTTCCTTTGCAACCTCAAGATTCCCCCGACAGTCCAAAAACTTGCAACCAGATTAGTTAACTGGACACTAAATATAGCCACTTTACACCAGGGCATTGTTAAACCCAGAAAATTATTAAGGGTTGTGTCAGGATGTGTCACAACCTTTGGGAAAGCCATGGCCTGGAGGTTAAAGACCTAGCCTTGTGATCAGAAGGTTGCCAGTTTGATTTCGATAGTTGACAGGTCATACATGAAGTGCTTTCGAGCAAGGCACCAAAGCCCTAAATGCTTTCCGAGGGCTGAGCATATGTGCTCACTGCTGCCTCCTAGTGTGTTGACTAGTGTATGTAAATGTGTGTTTCACTGCATGGATTGGGTTAGATGTAAAATGATAATTGTAATATGTATGCCAAATCAACAATGTTGACCCCCAGATGAGAGCAGAAAACTGTTTTCTTGTTTGTTTTATGTATACCCCCACACCCCACCCACAATTCCGCCTCCAATCTGGTCATATCTAATTACATACAAAATCATATTTCTCCCCTAGGGCTGCAGGCCTCTTCTCTTGACTGTGACAGGACAACACACTTACACACACACACACACACACGAGAGAGAGAGAGAGAGAGAGAGAGAGAGAGAGAGAGAGAGAGAGAGAGAGAGAGAG
>JAOUQU010424849.1:0-10537 GCA_028566735.1 Ammoglanis amapaensis
GTTGCAAACACCCAAATATTTAT
Organism: Ammoglanis amapaensis; assembly: GCA_028566735.1. Classification (NCBI taxonomy): domain Eukaryota; kingdom Metazoa; phylum Chordata; class Actinopteri; order Siluriformes; family Trichomycteridae; genus Ammoglanis; species Ammoglanis amapaensis. The sequence goes on from JAOUQU010424849.1 coordinate 24, forward strand.
AAATAAAAATGATTAAGATTAATAGGGGTGCCCAAACTTTTTCATATGACTGTAGCTTATCCCTCTGTATGTTCTTAACATGTCGTTCCTCAATCTACCCAATCGGTACATCTTGTCATGCACCTTTCCTGTAGAATTTAACCATCTGTAGATTCGTATCTATTCTATTAGGCTCTGGGGATCCCAGTTAGTTGCCACTACTGCTTCACTTCTCTGCACTTTCTCATTCGTTTTCCTTCCTTTCTTTGTCCAGATGTACCAAGGACCTTCCGAACTGACTTCCTGAATACTTTTACAGTTGTTGCCTAATTTTCTAGCTCTCTTTTACCATTCAAGTATTTAAAGACATAAATGACGTTTGATGCAGAGCGACAAGCAATATATCAGGCAAATATATCAACCCTGTATAATACTTGAGTAATAACATTTGTACACTGTAGCATCAGCGACATGGATGTGGTGGGCTTAGATTTATTTATCATAAAGTGTGATGTGTGTAAAATATACTTTGTGAATAGTAAACCTCCTATTGGCAATTGGTTTATCCAAAGTAGCCTACAGATGTGATCTGCCTCGGTCTTTGGCCCAGCATTGACTCGATAGTCAATAGTGTGATATGGTCTTAAACTAATTTAAAAAATCCAGGTAAACATGTTACACGTTAATCCCATTTCAGTTTGGCACCCAAATGAGCAACGAATTCACAAGCTTAAAGCTAAAAGTACATTAAAATGTTGACTTCGAGCAAATCTTTGGTCCCATGCTGGTGTACTGACCTGTTCGTTATTCATGAGTTGCCAGGTTTGCTTTAATCCGGTCTCTGTGGTAGCGGGTTCGTATTCGATCAGTGTCCTAGGTTTCATTAAAAAGCGATGTTAGCAGAGAAGAAATCAGTTGGCTAAAACCCTCGGAACAGATTTCTTCTCACACCCACTTCATTAACAGACTCTTGTGTGAAGTGTGGGTAATGAGCGATGTTTGTCATCACTTAAAGTCTGGGAACATTGTATTCTGTCATGCAGCATCTCACATTATTCAGCTTTAGTGCCCTGGGCTTCGTTATCGAGCGATCAGAGTAAAGCTGTTTGTCTTTCAAGTGGATTTTGAATTGTGACGAGTATAAATGATCAAGGTTCATCTTTACTGCTCAGACGATATTCTTATGAACCCAGTGTGGCTTAACATTTATACGATTAATAAGAGAATAGTATAATAAGAATGGTTGACTGATAACTACTAGAACTACCCAGCCAGGGGCAGGTTGTTAATTTGGTGTGAACCACCAGAAGGGAAAGCCTTTGGGTCAACCCGGGGAATCGAACCCTGGACTTTCTGCTAACTACTAAGCCACTGTGCCGGCCTTAACCTATGTATATCAGGGCAGTTGTATTTGCTTTTGAAAATCAAGTTGGTCCTGAGAAAAGTGTGTTAGTGTGAATCATGTTCAGGCATGTTTGAGGAAGGTGTTTTCCCCGTGCGCTGAGCAAACCCGTTGCCAAGTGTTCTTTATTCACGATGACTCTAAGTTGTAAACATTGCTTTCGGTTGCTCTCATCTTTCCCACTGTTTGCATCAGTTTCTGTGAGACTTCTCAGGTGATTGGAATGTAAATCTTTAAGGTGTGTCGGGGAGCAATCTTAGCCTCTAAATATCAAATCTGACAGCTGCCATATGGTTATGTTTGCATGGATGGGGTTTCCTTTTACATTTGCCCTGAGCATCAATAAGCTTTTAGCTAAATGTCATCCTGCAATTACGAGAAAGTTCAATATCCATAGCGGATCGTTATTAAGATTATGCTTTGTATTGTTTATAAGGAAAAGTCTATAAAGGTTTTTAGTTACACAGTCATACAGTATTAACCTTCTATAAAGTGGTTACTTTGGTGGTTACGAGTAGTGACGTTGGTGGTTAAGGTATTGGACTAATCAACCCTGCTTGAGCTTCTGCAAGAAACCCTTGCAAGAAACGTAGAAAACATACAAATTAAACCGCCCCACCTGGGGATCGAACTCAGGACTTTCTCATGTAGCAACAGTTCTACCCACTAATATGCCAAGTCCAGATTCACCTGCCAACTTACTAGGTAGCAAATGTGCAAGATGACACTTATATGACCTCAAAGTATCAACGGGGACATATGTTTCCTTTTTTTTTTAAACAAGCAGGCATACAGACAAGCACAAAATTACTCTCACTTGATGATTTATTACTAGTTCTGCTCTCTGCGCACGCGTTTATCTAAACCAAATATCAGTACAGGTACAGTAAAGAGTCTGAGCCATTAAAGGTTAAGGGTCTTGATCAAAGCCTCAACAGTGGCATTTTAGTCAAAGTGGGGCTTGACCTTCTGGTGTCCAACCCCTAGCCCCATTAAGCCATCACTGCCCTCATATCACCTTGTGAATGGATTAATCTTGTGTACCGAGTTACCCCATTGTAAAGCATGACAATCAAATGTTAAGCTAAGATTGGCATATAAAACCATCATTCTTAACGAAATGGGAATAATTGAAACACTTCTAACATACATCCACATACTTTTAAACCATATAGTGTATCCCACTATTTTATCGCAGTGTATCCACCTTGCTTGAACAGGAAGTTTAACGGTTTGTTCTAGCTGCCTTATTTCTACAGGAATTTATTTGTTTGGCCAGATTAGTAAGAATAATTCATGCCTCCTGCAGAATCCAATTTGAAACCGTTTATGAGCAACATCATTAATTTTATGCTTCTTCATTCTTCAGCAACCACAAGACAAAAGATTAATTGCTCGTAAATACACAAGATTGTATTGAGTTTGCACACCAGGGATTTGACCAGAGTTTTTCTAGACTGTTACACTTTTGAGAACAAAAAACAGGCCACATTTTAAAACCCTTATAGAACCCAAATCAGTTAGAAAAGTCTGAAATATTTTTTGTTATATTGGACAGTAAATTGCATAGATTCAGGATGCTGGAAAACATACTTGTACCTGAAATCATATAGAATAAACACAATGGCTGGTGTAACAAACGGCTACCACTGTTGGGCCCTTGAGCAAGGCTCTTGAACCTTAATGCTGCTCAGACTTGATGGGCACCATGGTGGCCAAATAGTGCAACACTTCAATAGAGAGAGAGAGAAAGAGAGAGTATGTGTGTGTGTGTGTGTGTGTGTGTGTGTGTGTGTGTGTGTGTGTGTGTGTGCTTGAGTTTGTAATTACTAAGAAGCTACAGTATATGTTGTGCCATCAAAAAGATTGTAATTTTATTCTATAAAATCTCTGTGTCGTTACATCACTCTCTCCACACCAAATTGGCTTGATACAACCTGGCCGTTTCCGTACCGACCCACTCTTTACAACAATACTGGCACATTCCCACTTCTGACTTCCTTTACACTGGTAAACCCTGATTTCATTTCCAGACATCCATCCCCTCGAATCACGATGTTGTAGAAGCAATAATGTGGTTGATACGATTGATTTAACACCGAACTTTGTCTGCAGACAGTTGCCACACAGTTTAGGAAGGATCCAATCTATTTTAGATTTAATGGAGCAAATCTGATTGTCACACTTCTGTGGGCATTTAGTTTTGCTGGCAGAATGTATTTAGTCATCCTTCATCATTCTGCATGATTGGGGTTTAGTTGGGCACCATAAACAATCAGTGCTTTATTGCGTCAAATGGACCAACAGTAGATTAGCATTTGGGTAGGGTGGGGTGTAGTGGGGTGGGATATAACCTGGAATAATGCTTCACAGGTTTTTAATTAATATGTAATATTAACACAGTAACAGCATTTCTTTTCTGTGTTGGATACACAGAAATACAATTCGTGGTCATTGTTAGTTATTCTGCCGAGGTAAATGCACCCAATGGACTGCACGGTGGCTTAGTGGTTTGCACTCAGTGCTGGTGTGCAGTGGAAAATCCCAATACTCCAAATCGGGGCCCTTACAGATGTGTAAATGACCTTTCTTTGCCATTGACATTTTTTGTTTTTAAGTCTGGATGGTCATTTTTTTCTTTAGTCTATATTATATGTTTTCATTGTGTGATGGTCCTTGATGATCCTTGATGCCTCAGACTCAGACTTTAAGTGGTTTATGTTCATTTATTGTTATGCTAAGCAAAGATTTGTCAAAGTAAATCAAAACGCATCATCTTACATCAGCTATCGTTGCGTGGCAGCTGTCAGATGTGAGCTAATCGATGTCTTTTGCATTCCCATGTTGCCCCGGAGACTATAAACCTCACAACATGTTCCCATAAACAATCAAAAACATACATTTTATTGCAGTCCTAGTTCTTTCGGAAGTTTCTAATCAACATACATTTTACTTATTTAACCCAATTTGTGTAAACACGGCTCTGTAAAGATGCAACCGGGATTCCATTTTTGGCCGACAGGCATTTTGTGTGTGTTTTTCTTGTCTCGATATAATTCCCTATGACATTTAAACGAATGGCTGCTTTTGATAAAGCTCATGTGATTTTTCAGACAGCTTAATATTTGCACCCGGTGCAAATTCATGTGATATTCAAGTGGTTATTATGAGCTCAGAACCAGACTACAAGCTCATCGTCTGTCTAAACACTTTACACATCACTTCACTATTACGTCTTTATCCTCCAGAATTTTATCAAAGGTCCTAAATTCAATTATCTAATTGCCCTTTTCCCCCACGATTGGATTCTTAAACCAGTCTAGTCTAGTTCCTGTGTCTTTGTCTAGGAATAAAAAAAGGCAAATACATTCCTGATTCGTGATTTGACAGGTTTGTGCTTTTGGAGCAGCAACCATCTATATTTTTATACAGTTTATTCGTTTTTATTTAATCACACTGTATATTCCGTAAGCACTTGTTAATCCATGTTTGCTTTTGCGAATGTCACTTTTACCTTACATGGGGTGTGATGCACAGTAGATCCTTGACTTACGAACAGTTTAAGGTACTTTGAATGTGAACACATATAATGTAAAGTACCAGTCAAAAGTTTGGACACACCTGACCTCAACATCCACAATGTTTACTTTCGACATTCTAGAAACCTCCAGGCTTGGTAAGGGACATTTCATCATGAAAGAGAGCGATGGAGTACTATTGTCATGTGACCTGGCCTTTACAATCAGGCACCTCTTGGCTCCTCTGGGAAGTCATTCAAGGCTTTTGGAAAAATTATTCCATGTAGCTCCTCATGAAGTTGATTGAATGTCAAGTACAAGCCGAATGTGCAAAGCTGTCATCAAAGCAAAACATAATGACTAAAGAATCTAATAAAAACATATAAAACAGTTTAAGTTTGTTTTGAAAGTAATGCATGTTTTTAAAAAAATGTTTTATACAGTCCATAGGCATATTTTATCTTGTTTACAAGAAGCATAAGGTCGCTTTTTATATTTTATCATAATTTAAAGAAGCATAAGGTCGCCTTTTATATTTTATCATAATTTAATCTGAAAATGGAACCGTTTTTTTTTTTGAATACTGGTCTCACTTTTAATGTCTGTCACTGCAATGTTTTGTAATGGTGTTTACATGAAGCTAAAGCAATCTGTCTAAATGTTATTCGACACATGGTAGCGCTGGATTTACCGAAGCATTAAATCTAGGAAAAATCGTTAACAGGCTTATTTGAGATGTTGCCCCAAGCAGTAGCTTCTGTAGCAGCCACGAAAATACACGAACACACTGAAGCGTAGGTTGCTCCGACATTCCATTAAAACTATGAATGAAATGATCCAGTCCTGCAGAAACACATCTTTGAACTGTAATAATTCATAATAAGTCATGCATTGTTCGCATATCTGTGGCGCAATCTGCCAGCTTTACATCTCAAACTCTTCCGGAGATTAAACCTCATTTTGTGTCTGATTTTTTCAGGTATGTATTTCTTGATATTTAATCAGAAATACATAATATATCAAACCCAATCCGTGCAGAGAAATACACATTTACACACACTAGTTAACACACACTATTGTGTGTGTTACGGTGCTGCTCACGAGATAAGAGGAAAGTAAAGGACACTAGTCACCCCAACCATGGACTGTTCTCTCTGTTACCATCTGGTAGGCGCTATCGCGCTCTGAAAACCAAGACAGAGAGAATGAGAAGGAGCTTTTTTCCACAAGCTGTTCAGACTTTAAATGGAAATTAGCTACAGGAATTTTCTTTTATCACTTCATTACTACCTGGACACTTTATTATCAACACTGGGACACTTTATTCGCACTGTCACTTTATGGTCACTTTGGACACTTTATCAATACCTGGACATTCATGGTCACTAAGTCACTTTAACAGTCACTTTATCTTTATATATTTATACATAGCTCATTCTACTTTTGTAAATTACCTTCTTTTACCTTTTCCTACTTTTTTACTTCTTAATTGTAGTTTAAATTATGCGTACAATTATTGTTTTCATTATAACCTATTTTTAGCTTGTTAAACGTAATTTCGAGTGTTCAGATGGAGTGGTTATAAAGCATTTCGGTTGTACTGTGTATAACTATGCATGTGACAAATAAACTTTGATTTGATTTGATTTGATAAGCATCAGTAATGAACATAAAGACCTGGAACAGAACAAAGAGTGTATGTAAAATTACTTTCCCTCAATCAACCAAATCCTAGTGTGTGTTAACTCCGCAGTGTTACTACCACTAATGTTCTATTGCTTAAACAGCCACTAGGATGCATAAACTATTATGTGGTGTAGTTTTTATTATTAAAAAAAGCAAAAACCGTATCTCAAAGTGACGACTCAGTTCTTGAAATAATAAGACAGTAATCAACTTAATGACGAGAAAAATATGGACTTTTTATTTTAGGTGGGGAGAATAGGCTTCCATAATTACTAAAATAGCAAACAAGCAGCAAATTTGACGTGCTTTCAACAAACAAACGTTTCATGTAAATGTACATTTACTGAGTGAAAAACATCATACCTGACAACATGGTGAAGCAGCCAGAATGTCATAGGTATACACAGTACCCAGCTGATGCCAGCTTCCATCCCATCTTGATTTACACTTTATACAAACAATTTTGTGCACCCCCTCCAGACAGTCCACACATACAGCATACAGGTGCATTAGTCTCCCTTTAGAAATATTAAAAAACACAAGTAGTTAAAACCATGCTATTAAAATAATATTATAATAATACTGATAATACCAGCATTTCAGAAAGGACAGTTTGTCAAAGCTTATTGTAGCAGAGTAACAAATTGGCAAAATGAAAAATCAGTAGTGAGGACTTTAACTAAATAATTAATACATTCTGCAGAAGAACAAGTATCAAAATTTGTCCTAATCTGAAATAGTAAGACAGCAAATGTTGCAATATGTTGATTATAATACTGGATAAAATACATTGTTACAGACATTGTTTTCATATACTGTTCTGATATAGCACATACTTTCATCAAAAAGTTAATTGTAAAAGAAAATATATAAACAACTATAGGCTGTTTACCTAAAATTATCTCAAATGCCTTCCAATCAAAACTTGATGTTGGAGATGTAAAACAACTGTTGGATGGATTGAAGAATAGCCAAAGCAGCAAAGGATAAGCCAACAATTAACTCAAAAAAGACAGAAGAATATCTAATGTTACAAGTGACTACAGAATATAATTAAGTTAAGCCAATGTACCAGCAAGAACTTCTTGCAAAGGTCCTTTTTTGTTGAAAAAAGACTTGACTAGAACTGGGTTCAAATTAGCAAAGAAACACATTGACTGGACTGATAAGAGCGAGATTGTTCATTTTAGGTCTAGACAGTGTGTGGCACAACAATCATACAAGCTATTTATCACATCAGGGATTATGTATCAGTTTGAATATATCAAATTATTTAAAGAGGTCAAGTTTCCTCATACCGATGAAAACCCATTGAAATAACCCCCAAACACACCAGTTTATGTGTAAGAGCTTGGTTTTAAACCAGTAAGATAAATTATATTGAGTGTCCAACCCAATCTTCAGACCTTCATCCAAAATAAATCTTGTAGAAAATATTGTTTCTAAGGCAAAATCAAGAAATGCAATGGAATAATAGAATTTAATATAGTGTAGTCTAGGTTTGTTGAGCTGGAATACCAGTTTACAAGTTACAGAAGCCAAACTTCACTGATGGGGTTTTACAACCAAATATTTAATTTAGAAATTCATAGGAAAGCTAAACATTTACACATGATTGTTTGTGAAGTGAATGTTTAATGGTGTATAGAAGAATGCATGCACTGCTATTCTAGTACACAACCTTCTTCACATTACATATGTTAATAAAAAAATTCTGACAAATTTTAACACAGCAAGTATTCGTTGTTTGTCACAACATGAGAAGCCTAATATGAATGACAAGGTTAATCTGTGAACCATGGAATTGCTTTACAATATCCTTAAGCTATATTTAGACTAGACAGTTCAGCTATATTTGCCAGTTGTATATGTACCAGTTAAAAAATTGTTCCCAGTTGTTAAGTGTGTTTTCCTAATTGTTTGTGCCTTAAATGAATAGAAAGAAGTTGTTGTTCCCTATAAAGATTGCTTCTGTGGTAAGCTCAATAATATTTTGAAATGTATCTATTTTTAAGGATATTCGCAATACTTCAAGACACTTCAAGAAGCTTCTGGAACTGTGAGAATTATCAAGAAGTTTGGACAACTGTCCAGATCTATCTAAAACTTTTTGGGACTGTACAGAATTGTACGTAGCTGTATTATTATGATAGCCCTTCCTGAGAGACGAAGAGACAGGATCTTCTTGATTGGGATTGCATAGTAAGTGGGCAACGGTCATCACAGACAATGGGGAAGTGACTTAAGTTTGGAGAGGCATTGTTTTTTCTTAGAGTACACAGCAACTCAGACAATTTAAATGGCTTTAAGAGGTTGCACACATGCAGCAGATGCATTTTGCTATGTATGTGGCTAATTTATAAAGACAAGAGTACAAAGTACTCTGTGAAATGCAGCTGAGTAGCGGAATCATACTACCTTAACCAAAAAGACCTCAACAATATGATCAACCTTGGTCTCACCAATTCCAACGCTAAGCTTCAGTCATCAAGATGGACTGTGCTTCTGCAACAATGTGGCCGTCTATTTGAGGCTAAAAATATTACCTGGAACCCGAAGGAGTGGTACCTCTTAATTGACAGTTCATACAAGAGTCTCAAAGCCATGCTGCTTCACAATGGGTGCTTAAAAAATAATATCCTTGATGCTCGTCTTGATGAGTTCAAAGAGAACATGGGAGCTTATTTAGAGAAGCAAGTTAGGTGCTTTCACCAGGACATTATGAGCTTTGAACACCGTTACCAAGGACAATATAATGAGAACATGATTGGCGACTATATTTGGGGATTCGTGAAACTGATTTGCAGTATAGTCATATATCTTGGAAATCCACACACTTCTGAACAGTTATTGGTAATATGTGTAAATTTGCAATGCATATAGTGTTCCTAGTCTGACTGTATAATTGAGAAGATGCTAAATCGATTGTTTCTATAGTGAAAATGCATAACTTCTGTTGCCGTGGTCACAGAAGCTAAGTTTATGATGAATCTAAGCAATTTTGCATTTGTTTTAGACATAAGCAATTGGAATATAACACTAAAAGGCTGGGAACAAAACTTGTGTTACAAACTCTCATGAAGTTACATTTCTTAAAATTTATAATGAAAACACACTAGTGTTTCCTGTTCACTTATATATACACAAAAACAACTTGAACAAATCAACAATTAAGGCCAGTTTAATCTTATTTATAATCATTATAACTGATGCAATATTTTTGTTTGTTTTTTCTTTCCTTTTTGAAAGCATTTTGAAAAGACGATTAAAAGTTTTGCTTTGCATCATGTCTTGTCTGTCTGCTGTCAACAATTAAGCAACATAATTTAGATATTTTAACTTGAATGTGGTCAAACAAAAAAAAACGTGGCTATGCTACAATGCATGTAATGGTGTCTCCGGTATCGTAGTGCACACTATGCTGATCAAACAGGAGTCAGATTTAGATGCACCTGGTCAGTTTAAAATTAAGGCCAAATGGTATAAATAAGCTTTACAGAGATATAAATAAGTTAACAGATGTACAATGTAGTTCAGTAAGACCTAACTCGATGGTGTGTAATTAAAAAATAAATGGAAGAGAAGGGAGCAGAAACGAGGAGTAGGTGTGGGTGCTCATAAGATGTGTAAATGTTCCCCCAGTATGTGGTGGTGCAAAAACTTTATTTCTCAAATATCTTATTACAAGCAGTCCATTGACATCTGGGCCGGATGTTTGGCATGGGATAATGGTGTACTTTGTAATATGTAGGGCTGTCCACAACTAAGGATTTTGTTGGTCGACCAGAGGTCATCATTTACGTCAACTAATCGACTAGTAGTCGACTAAAAATACCATTTAGACCAGGATAAACATTTGTGAAGTTTTACCTTTAATGCCGGGCTGCCGCAGATCACAATAAAGCATGATCGCAAAAATGCAGCTAGAA
>JAOUQU010424859.1:0-10537 GCA_028566735.1 Ammoglanis amapaensis
AGTCATTGTAACCCCCCCCCCAATAAAAGGACATCATTTCAGTATACAAAACATACCTTATATATACAAACCCCCCCCCCCAATTTTAGACCTAAAGTTACGCCCTTGAATTTAGCTTTTTTCTTTTTTACATTTTGCAAAATTAATGGTACAGGATTATTGCTCTTACCATTGGGTCTTCTTAAACATTGCAGGTTGTTACCGATCCAGAATATTTAAATAGACTATAAATTAGTGCCTAATGAACACAGATAAAATGTATTATTTCTAAGTTTAATTTACCCCCAAGATTTAACACATGTAAATTGTTTACAGCACTCCTTTATTTAATACCTGAATTACAGCAGAAATAGAAAACACCGTGCTATCAAAATACTGATATCTGTTTATTTTATATATATTTGAAAAGAGAAATGTTAACAAGTACGAGTAACATGATGAAAACTGCAAAGGACGGAGATGAACCGATAGTACTTAAGGAGGAGCCAGGAATTCACTCAGATTCCCTCCAGTCTGAAGAAGATACATCCTCTCAGGTAATTTATTTTAATGTAATTAAACGCAAATAAATGAAAACACTTAGTCGGTCTATCGTGTTAATGAATGGAAATCATAATGATACAATCAGATCAAGTCAAGTGAGTCAAGATAGGTGTGCAGAAAGTGAAGAGAGGAGATACTTGTCTTGTAGAAACAAGGGAAAATAGTAAAAGTACCAACAGTTGTGGCAACATGACAATGCTGAAAAACATGAATAATATCTTATCATGAAACAAGTTGGTCGCAGTATCATGCTGTCTGGTGCTTTTCTGCGGCAGGATGAATAAAACCAAAACATGAATAAACATGAACACTTAAAGAATATAGAGCATGCATGACAGTGACCTGAATCACACAACCCAAACTACTCTGTATATCACCCTCAATCATTTAATAATCATGGGAATAAAATGTAAAACCTTTTAAGATCTTTAACCTTTAACCACTAGATCTTACAGTATATTTAGAAACATTTGATCACAAACAATTAAACTTAAACTGCGCTTATATAATTTTCATCACAGCTTTATTAGACTTAGGGTAGACCACTGGCGTAATTTACAGGGGGTTAGGAGGGTTAAGACCCCCCCAATAATTTGATCCAGTCATTGTAACCCCCCCAATAAAAGGTCATCATTTCAGCATAACCCCCCCAATGTTAGACCTAAAGTTATGCCCTTAGGGTAGACTGAAGTATAATTGTGTTTCTGTATCTTCAGAGTGCTGATGCCGAGAGTTTGGAACTCAAACGGCTTCTTCAACATGAAGCTCAGAGTTCTAATCGAACCCAAAGCAGACCATCTGTACTCCGCTCAACTTTTCTGCTACCTCTTGGTTTGTAACAAGGTTTTAAAAAAAACACAAAAATTTGTCCTAACAAATTGCAGCATAATTGTACATAATTTATTAAAATATCTGTTTTTATATAGTTGATATTTTGCTAACCTTTTTATTTTGGGACTGAGCATATAAAGCATTTCACAGCTCTCTGTATGTGACGAATAAACAGGGATTTGATTTGAAAATCTAAAAGTACAGAAACTACTTTCAAGTATATAGTATAAAGCTCACTGCCAGTCTGTAAAAGACAATCATATAATATAAAACGTATTTTAAAATAGTTTATTATTCAGTTCATTGTGTGTTTTTTGTTTGTTTTCTATTTGTTTTTGTATTTTGTGTTTACTTAATACTTTAAGATTTAGATCTGACCTTAGTAAATAAATAATTACATAGTTCATATCTTGTCCTGTTCAAATAAGAACAAGCCTTCTGTATTACATGATGTACATTTATTAGTCTAATCTGTATTGTCATGAAGGTTGTTTGGGATGATTTTTTAAGTCATTCTCTACAATACTAAAGTATCTCACGTCTTTAGCTACGACAGAAATGATCACTGATGTTTGCTGCTTAATGGCCAATTAGATGTTTGACATTAGCTCACTTACATGTGATTTTATTTACTTTTTATGTGCTGGAATAGAGGGAATTTTCTCAAGCAATTAAATAAATGAACCTTTCGTGACTTCTTACTAAACGATGACATTTTACATCTTTGAGGTAAATTGTGTGTGTAACGAGAAATCAGTCCATGGTGCTTATTACATAAACACAAACTGACATTGGGGGAAACATCCATCATCTCTGCTTTGGAATGGAAGCTGTGTTGCGAAGGAGTGATATGCATTAATGGGTTTAGAAAGTCTGATCCACTTTCGATTTTCTTTGTAATGAATAATAATATAACCAGATGCTCACTTTCACCTTTTCTTCTACTTTCGGGTTTTTGTCCATTCTCTCATCTTTTAACAGTCACCCACTCGTGCTGTGCAAAGCTCTACTGAGCAGATCAGTTCAGTATCGGTTTTGCAGGATGTACAAGCTGCACGTAAAGACTCACATTTATTTAATTACTCAGTAATATCATTTTGGCAAAACTTCTGGAGATGAGTATCATTTGGCTACATTTACGTTATTGCCCCAGCCTGTGTACATTTATATGTACGTATATGCCTGGTTGACTGTTGATTTAATATTTTAACTTATGATTTGTTCACCAGGACACAACAGGTTTTCTCAGATCTCGCCAACCAAGTGCGGTCCAGAAATCAATTGTGGAAGGAGGGACTCTAGACAAGCTTTCGTACATACTGGTCAGCACAGAATTCCCAGAACCCACCAGAACAGGTAAGAATAAAGGACACCTAGAGGATTCTGTTCTTCTTCTTCTTCTTCTTCTTCTTCTTCTTCTTCTTCTTCTTCTTCTTCTTCTTCTTCTTCTTCTTCTTATTATTATTATTATTATTATTATTATTATTATACCTGCTGGTAGTGAAAAGCAAATAAATACAAATCTTTCTGTTGAGAAATTCTAAAATTAAATTCAACACACAGAATCACGGTAACGTACATTTTACAATACAGTCTCATCCAGTCAGAGATGATAAACTCCCTGTTTAGTAATGGACGATGTCGCTGGCCCGGCTGTGACCAAGCTTTTGAGGGGTATCCTGTCTTTCTGAAGTGAGTCTGTATTCATTCTTAAAGCATTTTATTCAACTATCGTGACTATTTTCAAATTTCCTGGTGAATTGTGAAGTGTTTTGTTTGGCTACAATAACAGCATGATACATATTTGTAGGCATCTGAACCAGGGGCACGGCTGTGGTGAAAAAACTGTTGCACAGTGGAGGGTGCAGCAAGAAAGAGTGCGACATATGGAAAATCAGGTATGGAAATATGTTAAACCTCATAATACCAAAGAAAGGTTCGTATTCTTTTGGGGCTTAAGTGAAAATAAAGTTTAAAAGTAATTTTAAAAGATGGAAATTTATATTTTAGTTCTACATGCTATTTTACATTTAAAGTTACCCATCATGGTTGTAAAGTTTACTTTTCTGGCAAGATCAGTCTATTACAACCCAAAACCTTTGCACTGACAACAGTTCTCATTTAGAAATATGAAATAAAAATATGCAATATTTGTGTGTGTATGACACTGTTAATAGAATGTTGACCAACAACTTTACTGATTATTTTAGCTTGTTCAAGAAAAAGAGAAGCTCCAAGCCATGCAGTTCCATCTAAGGCAAAGTGAACACATCCTAGGGCAGCCAGTAAGGTCAAATTTGTTTATGATCATCTTAAATAGATTTTTTTCTGTGTATATACCAATGCACATTCACTTTAATGGTTTAAATATTTTTTTATTTATTCGTGAGGGCTTGGTAGCACATTCGTGCTCTCCTACTAGCACCATATTCTCAATTTCCAATCTTAGCTCTGTTATAAACCAAATGGAGACAATACAGACTTTATTTGAAGATCGGTGGGCATAATGGATACTTTATTGTTCCTGCAATGATAACATGTCATCAATCCATCCATCCACCCACCCATCCATCCATTAGGGACAGTGTAGCCTAGTGGGTAGAGCGTTGGGCTGGGAACCCAAAGGTTGGGGCTCCTCTACACTCTGCTACACTGTTGGGTCCTTGAGCAAGACCCTTAACCCTGTCTGCTCCAGGGGTGCCGTACATTGGCTGACCCCCAAAGTTGGGATATGCAAAGAGAAACAGTTCATTGTACTGAACATCTGTATATGTGTAATGACAAATAAAATTGAATTTGATTTTATTATACAGTTTTACCACTGCTCAAGCCTATTTAGGATCACAGGGATACTCACTGGGTAAATACTCTAAACACTGGTCGGCAGTCTGTGGCAGGATACAATGACACACACACACACACACACACACACACACACACACACACACACACACACACACACACACACACCAGTTAATCTTACTGCATGTTCTTGGACTGTACAAGGAAACTGGTGTAAAACCACTCAGCACATGCAAACTCCACACAGAAAGCCCCGGGTCGCCGTACTCAGGATTTAAATCTGAGACTTCTTGCAGTGAGAGGACAGTGATTAACCACTACGCCAACGTGCCTCCCCTTTGCTTTTAAATTTTAATTAATATAAAATTCTTTGTTGGACTTTTATTACCCAACGATGTTATGATAATTGTTAAATGTTTATTAAATCATATCATGTTACCATTCAAGCAGTCAGTGTTTTTTTTACCACTTGTTTCCCTGTATGAAGTGTATCGGTGTGTTTTGTTTGGTTCTCTGCCAGAAAGTTCCTCTAGGTTGGTGGAGTCCTTTGGCATTGAGGGTGCCCCCGTCTGAGGAGCCAGATGGAGGTGCAGAGTGGGCAATCAGTGTCGCAGGGCACCAGGAATACTGGCCCACAGCCGCCCCTCATCTACTGACAGGTAACACCTCCTCACATGCTGACTTACCCAGTACTGTCAGGGTTGATTATTTACACGTCTATGCGTTCATGCAACACAAACACTAACATATTTAATATCGTTCAATGCTTTGTTTTTACAGATTTTGTTAACAGTATGGAATGCTACAAACATGTCAACATCAGACCGCCATATACGTATGCCTTTCTCATCAGATGGGTATGTAATGGTTTACTTACTTAATCAATTCATACATCATGTGTTAAATTTGTAATTACATTGATATTTCATGATGATTCACATTGATGATTCTTCTCTGCTTGTTTGTTTACAGTCAATATTAGAAGCGCCAGAGAAGCAAAGGGCCCTGAATGAAATCTACAGCTGGTTTATTCGAATGTTCTTCTACTTCCGACACACTACTCCCACTTGGAAGGTAGTGTATCAGACTGTAATACACTCCATCCCAGCCAGGCCACTTCACTTCGAAGTTAGTTTTTCTGCATGAATCGATTTCCTCATGATCAGATGATATAAATATAGACTCGCTATATAGGATTTAGTTTCAGATCAGTGTACAAACTGGCTGAATTAATGAGTTGGTGGCTTTGTATTTTAACACTCTAATAATATGTTTATTTTAAAGTGTCAGGTAGTTATTCAGTCAGATTTTCTGGTCCTGTCTAATTGCTCTCACAACACTACAACACTTTTGTCAATCCCCTACAAACAAATAGCTTGTGGAATACCTGTGTCATCTGAAAGCAGAGCTGAATTTTGTATTCTTGATCTATAACTATCGGCACTGGTGAGCTAGTATGTTCCTCTGTATTAATATGAGACCGGGACCTGGACAATTCTAACGGACAAGACCTTATAGCTGACAAGGCTAAGCGAGTAACACTGTCGACTCACCGCAAGAAGGTTCTGGGTTCAATCCCCAGATGGGCCTGTCGGGTGCTTTCGGTATGGATTGTGTGTGAATTTACCCTGTGTGTCCCGGGTTTTCTCTCACAGTTCACAATTCCTCACACATGCAAATTAGATAAAAATAGAGACACAAATAAGTATGTTTGATGAAAATAAAAAATCCCAACAAACAAACAGACCAGGAAAGTGACTAATAAATATAAAAGATGTAGAGATACAGCGATGTAGGCAGATCTACGAGATGTACTGAAACATTAAAAGAAAACAGACTTAACCTTCATAAATGGTTTAAATCTTAAATGAGTTTAATAATGTCCATGTTTTGTGTACAGAATGCTGTACGTCACAACCTGAGTCTCCATAAATGCTTTGTGAGGGTGGATGGAGAAAATGGTGCTGTGTGGACGGTGGATGAAAATGAGTTTCAAAAGAGAAAAGGCCAAAGAATAAACAGGTAACAGAAAATCTCTGAAGCATTTATACACATCATGGAATTAATGATGTAAACAATGTATTGAAATTGATTTTAGTAGGTGTTGTAGTGGGTATTTTCGATACAGTAAGGATTCTACCATGTCAACGTGTCTTATGTTATATTTTAAAGCATGCAGTTCTCGCTTGTCAGACTTTTCTAAAGACTTTTCTGATTTATTTACTCTTTCCAAAAAGAGGGAACATGTGGTTTGACTGCTCTAAACCAGTCGCTGGAATTAATCGCCGTTTATATCTATTAATCACAGGTGATGGATGAAGACTCAATTCATGTAGTCGAGTAAAAATACAGATACTGAAGTTAACTTTTACTCCAGTAAAATTACTTTTAGAAAAGATTTTCAATCAAGTAAAAATATGTAATGTATTAAATGTAATCCATTGTTTGTAGAGACCTGTATACTTTTACTATATACTATATACATTTTCAGCATTTAGCAGATTCCATTTATCAAATCTTACATCACAGTTACATCAGACAGTCTGAGCAATAAGGGTTAATGGCCTTGCAATATGAGCAACCTAGCAGTTGTAACTGACATCCTTGGGATAACTTGTTCTGTATCATAACCTTTAGGATACAGCTGGCTTAGCTAAAAGCATCTAAATTCAAATGCGAAATTCAAATTTAAATTTTATTTGTCATTACACATATACAGATGTACAGCACAACGAAATGTTTCTCTTCGCATATCCCAACTTGTCTGTAAGTTGGGGTCAGAGCGCAGGGCCAGCCTACGTACGGGGCCCCTGGAGCAGACAGGGTTAAGGGTCTCGCTGAAGGACCCAGCAGTGGCTGTGTAGCAGAGCCTGGATTTGAACCTTTGGGATCCTAGCCCAACGCTCTACCCACTAGGCTACACTGTCCCTGTCTAATGACAATGAGCCAGCAGAGGATATGTTAGATTATATAGGAATATTTAGTTGGCATCATTGTCTTTAAACCCAAATCAGACTATTCAGTTCTACTTGTCTTATCACAGATTGAACATGTTAAGAACTTATTAATGAACACAAGACATGGGTGCTAACTTTTGTCTGCATTTTTATAAGCACAGTAAGTAAATATCATGTTTGTTATAAACAGTGTCACATGTGGAACATGCAGACAATCTTCGAGTATTTTTCTTGTAACATAACAGAATCTAATTCTAATGTATTTTAGGGACTCCACGAGATGGCTGGCACCTGTGTCCTAAACTTTCATGACTTCAAACACTGATAAACCTGGGCGTAAAATGTTGTTTAAAGAAGTCTTACTTCTTACCATCAAACACCAACTGGTTAACACTTCATGCATTGTTAAGCTAAAATATAATACAAGTTCTTTCTTTTTTGTAATGTGATTACTATAATACCAAAATTAACAAACCGTCTATGTTTCTGTTTACTATACTAAAGCCATTAACACAAAACATGTTCCCGATGTTCTTATGTAAAAAATTATGACTTTATTTTCGTATGTATTTAGAATTGCTTTTTAGGATGATAATTTAAAATCTGTAAAAAAATGCTTTACTAACAGTTTGGTGTTGAGCTGGTGTTTGTCCAGTAGAGGGAGACAAAGGCAATGATTTTGATTTTTGGGTGTGGTACCCTCACCATTAGATTAACATTTTTATAAAGCTAAATATATTATGTGAAGCTGCAATATTCCGAAATCAAAAATATCAAGTACTCTTATTTTAAAATGTATTTTGGTGTAAATAAACGAATACAACTGAATAAAATATACAACGATGAGTTAGTAATTGGTAAACAGAAACATTCAAACAATTCTAACAATGCAAATGGATAGTTTTAGGTTTTAATGAAAACATACAGTTCATACAGTTGCATTTAAAATATGTAACAGATCAATTCAGGTAGTGTTAACAAGCTTCTGACCCCCATCTTTCATAGGAACTGTGTGTATTCCTCACGTAAAGCTTTTAGTTTCTATTGTGTTCTTGCAGCAAATCAATTCATTAAATCTCCCCATAGATTCGTTTAGTTAAAGTTATTTGGATCATTTATTACTAGAGTAACAGTTTACTCAAAGTAACAATTTTCCATCTCCGTTGATCTACTGTGAATACAAAAATGTCTGTCACATGGTAATATTTATTAATTCTTTTAGCAGAAAAAGCATCCACACATCATGACTGATACACATCTGTGCTATATTATAGGAATAGTACCAGACTACAAAATCAGAACTGTGTTCCAGATTTAGGCAAGTTATCCTGACATTTCCCAGTTGATCATTGCTGCATTTTATTTGTGTGTCAGTTTTATTCAACTTTGCTATCACTGTTATTAGTGCCAGCTACCATAATCTAATCATGTAAATAATTTGTAAGTCAGGTTGTTTATGGCAGACGCTCGTGTGGTGCTCAGCCAGGTGTAGAAGTACAGTTCTGCACTTAAAAGTACATCACTGTATATTTATTTTAAATATGCCATGTGCCACACCTAATAATAATATTAATTATTAATATTATCATTTGGTGCGGCACAAACTAAAAGTACAAATGTATGTAAGTTGTAATCACAAGAAATATGTAATAAATATTGTAATACGTTAATTCCTTTAAATTTTCACTAAACCATTAAATCTTGTCAATCAAGTCACAGTTTGTGAACAGCCAAACCTTCTATAGATTGGACAATTTCCTACTGCCTTGAGTCAACAGGGGCAGGTTCTAATCCCAGCCGCTCTTTTGCCAATATGGACGTTGTGCAAATGGAAGAACATGGAATGGCTAAATCAGTAAAAAGACATTACAAGAAGATGACGATTTTAAATAAATATTATAGCGCAAACTCTAATCTTCATGCACACACACGAACTGACAAACACACACGTCTTTGTGCTATAGTTAATCTGTGGGGTGTAAATAAATCCCCCAATCCCCACCCCTGTTTTGTCTTCCAGCATAGATGAAACCAGCAAGATCCCTCATGATTTCTCTGTGTGCGCCTTTCAGAATATTCTCAGCCACCCTAAGCCTTTTGTTCACCTCATCGTTTCCCACAATCACTACTGTGCATTATAAATTTTCTTTTGCTTTCCCTTCATAGATTTGATGCTTAAAACAGATCTAAGTGATACGTGAGAGGTTTTACTTCACTTGCAGATGAAGCTTAACAGGACTGTTTACCAACAGACTAAATCAAAGTCAAGAATGCAAATGATATATTTTTAATAACCTTTCTATCCATGACAGCTGTCAAGCAACACGTCATTTCAATAATCATTTCATCTCTCCTAATAGGTTGGAGTTTTCTTATTTACCATTTGCCATAAAAAAGACAGCCTGGGGCAGTAAATTCTTCTAAACCTCAATTATTCTGTAAGCATTTCCTTTAGAGATTAGCCTATTATATGGGCTTCTGTGCATTCTTACATATCTGACAGCCACCTCTTGTCCTGTCAAGTGCTTATTAGCAGGTCTTCCTGTAGCCACAAAAAAGCTTCCTAACAGGTGTCTCAACCTGAGTTATACAGCAATAGTATTTTTTATTACCCACATCGTTAGTCATTTTTATGAATATAGCACTTTTTACAATAGACATTGCCACAAGCAGTTTTAGAGAGTTTAAGACCATTAGACCAAAAACTCTTGTTAACAATTCATTTGAGGGCAAATGAAAGATTCCCTAAAAATACAGGGAGAAACCTTTAGAAGAACCAGAATCAGCAGGAACCAATCCTTCTTGGGTGGATCCATTTGAAGAAATCATAAAAATACAATATTAAATTGAACTAAATGTTATAATTAGCAAAAATAAATAATTATGTCGTGAAGTTCTTCACTATTCAGTCCATTAAAATCCATTGTGTGTTCTGGGCGCCATGTAGGCACATCATCCATGACTTGAAGTCTTTATTCTCTAGAAAAAAAACCCAGGTGACCTGGAGTATCAACAGTGTTATATTTTAACAGTCCACTGTAAATAAAGGATGGATATTCATTTGGACTGTATATTTTTAGTATTATTTTTTAAGAGATATGTGTGGTAGACTATTAGCTTTGCCAAATACTGAAGCAAACCCATCGCAAAAAGTAAAAAGCGATGATGCGTACAGCTGTGCTATTTCAACTAATCTATTTTAGCAGTGCAGGTTTGTTGAAATGTGTGACAGTGCCCAGTTTGCACAAAGACCAGGTCGGTAATAGTTAGTCTTTTTAGGTTTGGTGTGGCACAAGTTTCAATTGTAAATATTTCTGTCCAACGCCATTGCTTAAATCTACTTACTTGCTACTGATTTATTATAAATGTGTGTGGTGGTTAAATTTGTGTAACAAATAACCATT
>JAOUQU010424879.1:0-20782 GCA_028566735.1 Ammoglanis amapaensis
ATATATGGCCTCTTAATTTCATGTCACAATTGGCCAGTTTTCACAGGTCAAATTGCCTGTCTTTGGACTTGTCAGATGAATCCAGAGCATCTAGAGGAAACCCTTATGGACACAGGAAGAACATGCTAAATCCATACAGAAAGGACCTTGCTTAAGAATTGGATCCCTCTCTTGATTTATTGATAGGTAAGTGGGTTGGTTGGTTGGTAGGTAGAACTTTATATATCCCTTTAGCCCGTTTCTTCCAAGAAATTGAGAATGTGATGTGAGACAATAGCAACAAAATATATTGCCATTTATTCACTTAACCCTTTCCTATCCACTTTGTTGGACATGCACATGCACATACGCACACGCACACCCACACCCACACACCCACACACACACACACACACCTCTGCTACTAACCATGTGTGGTGTGTCACTTCTGTCTCACTTGGGATTCGGGATGTAACTTTTTTTTTCTGCAAAAGTTACCATTGTTTTTAATAGATTGTTACAGCATGTAGGTAGCTTCTACATCAGACCTACCAGATGGCATGTCCTGTTTTCAGTTTAACATTTCCTGTCAGTAGGCTGCACTGTGTATTATCTTCAGTCAAATTGCAGTCTGATCCTGTCTCCTCAGAAAAGCTACTTATGTACAACGTATAACTGTTTACATTTTCTAAACAATTCCACAGAGCAGGATGGGATTCATTAAAAAGTGCAAAATGCCAACTGACTTTACAACCGAGCTGAAATAAAATGTCATTAACAGATTTGCCAAGTGCCAAGAACAAAGTAGTCCAGCGTTGCCCACAGTGTTTAACTTAAAAAAATGCACACATTTTTTTTGGTATATCATTATTTTTGAGATACTATGCCTCGTAAAATAATGACTTAGGAGTAAACCCATGCAGACATGAGGAGAACATGCAAAATACACACGGAAAGCCCCCAGGGTCGGGCCGGGATTCGAACCCAGGACATCATAATAATGAATTAATATCTCTAAATAAGAAGTAATATTTTTGAATAATGAAAACATAACATCTTAAAATAACAAATTGTATCTCAAAATATCAACTTATTATCTCATAATAAAGACTTTTTTATCTCAAAATATCAATTTAGTATCCCATAATAAAGACTTTTGTATCTCAAAATATCAATTTAGTATCCCATAATAAAGACTTTTGTATCTCAAAATATCATCGTACTATCTCATAATAAAGACTTTATCTCAAAATATCTCAAAATCAACTTAGTTTCTCATAATAATGACTTTTTATCTCAAAATATCAACTTAATATCTCAAAATATTGACTTTTTATCTTAAAATGTCGATTTAACATGTCAAAACAACGTCTTAGCATTTTAAAATATCAATTTAGTATCTCAAAACTAAAAAAACGACATACTATCTCATAATATTGACTTAATGTCTTTAAACAACAACGAAAATAACGACTTAGTATCTGAAAATAACGACTTAGTATCTGAAAATAACGACTTAATATCTGAAAATAACGACTTAATATCTGAAAATAACGACTTAGTATCTGATAGCAATTCATAATAAGAAAGTAAAAAACAGGTGCTGGATTTTTCACTGAGGTGGGAGGACTGAAGTTCCACTTGTGCTTGTGGATTTCCACCAGGAGGGTGTCCAGGTGAAATGGGTGGAGATGTACTTGGGTGGAGCTCGGTGTAGATGTGGTGTAGATGTGTACCAGGAGATGTAGAGAAGCTCTTCAGTTATATTTCATACACCGGACTGCGCGGTATAAAGAGTGCGCACATTACTCAGTATGGCGCTTTCCTGGACTTCAACTCTCTATCTGATGTGTTTATTGGATTGTGCAGTGATTTCCGCGTTTAATCTGGACACGGTGAATGTAATTAAGAAGACCGGAGATCCCGACAGTTTGTTCGGGTTTTCTCTCGCCATGCACCGACAACTCGCCCCCAAAGAAAAACGAATGTAAGTCTTGTTTGTTTGTGTGTTTTTAAACCCCATTGACGTGCACTGATTTAGCACTAATAAATCAGGTAAATTAAATGTTTCTGCTCGTTTCTGACCTGCAGCTGATAGTTTTGTTGATCGATGTTTTCCTTTATTTTATTTCAATTCAACGGCAAAAAAAGGTTTCAATGTTTGGTTTCAAAGGCTGTATTAGTTTTTTTCCTGTTATACTTAGTTAACGTGGGCAAAACTTTGCAAACGTTTAGGCTACAAAATCGGTGTCAGGTGAAAGCGGAATGTTATGACGTCACATCGCGGTGATCCGTTCAGTTTGATTAAAAAATGCCTCTTAAAAAAACTGACGTCATACTTTTTATTGCGACTAAAAGCTGCCCTAACAACTGTATAAATGAGTTTGCTAAAACTAAAACTTGCTTTAACATTATTAGAAAACAATCACTTAGGTTACTTGCAAACGATCTTTTTCACGCCTAGAGGTCATTTTGAAGTAGACAATCTGTGAACAGGGTTGGTTGGCTGTGTTCAGGCTGTCACTGCAAACAAGTCCAGAGTTCGGTTCGGGCTTTCTTGTGTGGAATTTGTATGTTCTCCTTGTGCCCTACCTGTTTTTTTCTACAGTCTAAACAGACACATGACCTGTTCAGGTGTTTGTGTATTTTACTAGTGTGAGATAATGGATGGATTGATAGATGGGTAAATAACTATATTTATACCATGACTACACAGGTCCATGTTTCTGATTGGCTGACAGGTGCGTCTTAATTGTATATAAAGTAATATCACTATAGTGGATGTGAAGTAGCGTGTAAAGTTAAATAAGAGTTGTAATGTTTAAGCTTAAATGACAGAATAGTGGCGTGTATTTACTACTGAGATTATAGAAGTTTGTTGTATCTATGTTCACAAGATGGTAAACAAAAATCTATAGTCATGATTGTTGTTGTTCAGTCATTTATTTATTTATTTTGATTTGCTTGCATAATGCACTAACCAGAATAATGTAAATGGAATCTAAGCATCTCATAAGCATAACGTCTTTGTTTTTGGTTAACGACTGGCATTGTGTGGTCAAGAATTGTCAGATTGCGACCACGTACATATTTCTATATATATACCAGTCCAAATGTGAAAGGTCTACGTGGACGGATGAAAATGTCCAAATCTTATGCATGTGTTGCAAGTGTTATACATGTGTGAAGATGTGAAGCTATGTGGTTGTGTGTGAGTCAGTTATGATTCATTCCCCAAATTCTCTTCAGTTGCCAACGTTCCTGCCAGACAGACAACCGGGCAGAGAGAGAGAGAGAGTCGGGACTAAACTGCAGTTTTTCCAAGATAGAAATAGAAAGTATATGTTCAAATGAGGATTGTGAATGGAGTGGATAATGTACTGTATATATTTCTTTGGAGAGTATAAATGTCCTGATTATCAAATGAATGCAGGAGATTCTTATGCTAGATTGTTATTATTATGACTGGATTATAAAGTAGGTGCCCCTCACACGATGGTACTAAAATGTGTGTGTGTGTGTGTGCGTGTGTGTGTTTGGGGGGCAGTTGAGTAAAGTAAAGATTGTAAAAATGTAATTGTGTGTTTGAGGAAAAGAGTGAAAGTGTGGAAGTGAATGAGAGAGCGTGGGAAAGGTACAAGTGTTCATACACACACTCTCACCTCTACATATAGAATGAATCAACGTTAAAACGTAACTTATCAGCACGAAATAGGTACAAAACAACGGCAAGCTCTTGATTTCATAACATTTTATTATGTTATGTTATTTCCTGTTAGATTTGAATCAATACTACCATGTCGCTACATTTTCACTACATTGTATTGAACAATTTGCAGTGTTTACTGCAGCTACATATTATAGTGGCTAGGGACAGTGTAGCCTAGTGGGTAGAGCGTTAGGGACAGTGTAGCCTAGTGGGTAGAGCGTTAGGCACAGTGTAGCCTAGTGGGTAGAGTGTTGGGCGTTGAGAACTCAAAGGTTGGGGGTTCAAATCCAGGCTCTGCTACACACCGCTTAACCCTGTCTGCTCCAGGGGCGTTGTACTGCGGCTGACCCTGTTATAGCGCTCTGACCCCAACTTTCAGACAAGTTGGGATATGCGAAGAGAAACATTTCATTGTACTGTACATCTGTATATGTGTAATGACAAATAAAATTGAATTTGAATTATACAGTTCTGGAAAAAAAATAAGACACCACATCAAGATTATAGGGTTGTGTTTGACCGAAATACAATTTACTATATTCAAATTCTACTTGTTACAAGTAGAAAAACTTGTAGTCTTAATACAGACCAGCTCAAATTCTAACACTCAATTCTAACAGCTCATATCAAGTCTGTACAATATCCTAAAATATAAGTAAAACACAGTGTGGTAAATTCTTACTTCAGCATTCTGGGTTCACAGTCGAGTCCCGGTAGCAGCTGTCTCGCTGTCTGTCGGACGTCATCACTGTCCACCAACAGACTTCGTCTGTGCTCTGCATGTACTATGGCCACACGCATCCACTCCATGAGAGGTGGAAGCAGTAGAAAGGGCCTGTGCAGGAAACACACACAAAAAAGCCAGATCAGGACCAGAGCCATCTTAATTTATGGACCAATTTAAGTCAAGCTAACCTGCAGTTGTTTCTGTGGATAAATTTAGAGAAATTACTGGTCAGACTTGTTTATTGTACAAGGTCTAATGATAACTTATCAAATAAGGTTTGGTCTGATTTTTACAGCTCATCTTTATGATCACACATTAGAGTTTTTCGCAATTTAAAACTGGTACTCCCGAGTGAAACACCCTGTATAGACTTCAGCTGTGATATCTATCAGATGCACTTTTTAACCTTTATTTAAAAGTGTCTGGTAGATATCTCAACTGAAGTCTATCTTGACTCAGGACTGAGACTTAGGACGAGAACATCCCTGCACAAAAATATATTTAGAGCTCACAAAGTGTGTAGATATTGTCTGCTTTTTCTGTCTGTCATACGTATGGACTACACCTAATGTTAGTTTTCAAGTGGGATCATTAAAACAACCTCTGTCTTTCACACATGACTTTTTAATGCGCAAGTGCACACAAAGCTTTCAGCAAGATAGTTTTTGTCTATTAACACCATCTCACGTTGCTTAAGTTGCTGCATTAGTTGCAGCTGCTACTGTTCACCCTCCGTCCACAGTTCGCAGACTTAATAAGTCACACAGTGTTAAAAAGGTAAACGAACAAACAAAATGTAAAGCTAATAATACATGTACCAGTGATATATTCTTATAACGTATTTCACTGTAACGGTGAAAGGAAAAATGAGCTTTGTAAAGTGTATACGCCAACAATTAGTCGATCTGGTCTATATTAATGACTTTGCACCAGTAACTGATTTGTACCAGTAGGTGGAGACCTTCGCCACATTTACACTGCTGTTCATTTTAGTCCTGAATAAATAGTCATGCGTTTTAATCTTTAATTAAATAACACTTTCTAATTCAGACATTTTTATATCGAGTGTCAAATAAAATTGACTGTATGTAATACTTGAATAAAAAACTGACCAACAGTGAAAATTCATTTTATTGTTTCAATTCTCAAACTTTCAACAATTCTGGCATATAACAAATACAATACATTCACCACATTCATAATTTAAAATTTTACTTTACATAATATATAATATTAAACCCTGAATATTTCTTTAACAGAATATCAGGTATATAGCACATCTTTTATGTTTTTTATTTATAATTGTAATGTTTTAAAAACATACAATGTAGAAAAACAGATGCTACACTGAAGGTCAATAAAACATTTTGTTTGTCGAGTAAAGGTACTACCTAAACTATATTGTTAGATGTTTTAGTATGACTTATTTAGCTCTTAATGTCCTGTTTTTACACTGTTACTGAATCTATAGGACTACTGGGTAAGCTGTGTTACATTAACGCTAGATTGTAACTCCCGAGCTGCATCGTGAGAAGCTTGAGACTTTTTCCTCTTCTCTGCTTAACCCAGACATAAATCATTGATGCAAAAGATCAAAGACTTAAAAATGGTTCTCTAAGCAAGGTAGGAAGCAAAACCAACTCAAGATGTATGTCAATGAGCTGGAATGGGTGGGACGAGGTGATAATTAAACAAGGATTATGCCCACGGGAGCCAGGCTGACCAGAAACGACTAAAAAAGACAACAAAACAAGCAGAGACAGATGAGAGCTATTATAAGATGATACTGTAACAGGGAACTGGTTCGGAGAGGGAAAAAAGCAAGTAGGACTTAAACACTTCCTGTTCATTATACTTGACTGGTGTCAGAAATAGACATCTGAGACTAGTAGTGGGTGGGGGGACAATGGGAAACTCTATATGTGCAAATTGGGATGAAAAGAGGAAAATCTGGGGCGACAACAAGCCAAACTTCACACCTACATTGGATGAAGGCAGATGCATGGCCAATTTTGTGTCTCCATTTCAAACCACTTTCACGTCTTTGGACTGTGGAAGGAAAAATAGACACACAAAGAAAGAATCCCAACCAATCCACCTGAGAATAGAACCCAAGACTTTGTTGCTGGGGGCTCAGTGATACCCACCAAATCTTTTATGCTATAGTGTCCTCCTAATGTGTTACTGTTTTATAATGATAAAAAACAAGATAAAAACTGAAGAATCATATTTGAGCAAAACAAAACATAAGATATTCAAAACTGATATGAGATATAATCAAGTCAAGTCCATCTGTACTGCTTTCATCATCATAAAGCATATTTAAGGAGTTTAGAACCACCAAACCAAAAACTTTAAAATACATGGAGGAACCTTAAAAGCCTTCTTGGATATTAAACAAAGATTTATTAATGAGTATAATTAGCAGAAACTCTAAACACTAAATACAGATTATTATTGAGTCCAGTCTTTGAAAATGTCTGTCGCAAGTTCTTGGTGCAAAGACCGCAGATCGCCGTCTCATCTATCAGCAGCCACATTGTCGACACGTCAGCTATGTCCCCAAGACACGAGGGAGATTTGTACTACATAAGAGCCCATGCTAGTGTGAATTCCATCACTCTTTCCTTACATGAATTTCTGTTGAATGCTGTCAGGCCTGATAGATTTTAATCCGTTCGAGTGTGACTGTGTGTTGTGAAGAAAGGAAGCATTGTGAGAGAGCGTGCAGCTGATACTGGCAGCGTGTGTTTTAAATTTGCCTCCAATTTGACCTCTGAATCTACAACAGCACACAAAAGCTTGACTGTGTGTGTGCTTGTGTCAGTGTGAACGCGAGACAAAGAACCCAATGACGGCACCACTGGCACTTTCACAAGGTGCAATTAGCCAAGGAGTACCTTTAGTAACAATTTTCCAACCCTAAATGCAATTATTGATCTTTAAAAAGCTTTCAGACCAGGGAATCGCTCATCAAGGGTTCGGTCAGGGATAATACAGTTAAATAGATAAGACCAGGGTGGGCAATTCAATTTTCCAAGGGGTCATATAAGAAACTTTGACTGGACAAGGGAGGGCTGGACCAATGCAATGAACTTAATGCAGCTTAATATTATATATTGAGATACATCTCAATAATAATGTTTTTATGGATACTATGTTTGGGATATAAGAAAGTAAATCTTAACTACTTCAGTTTTGGATATGTTAAACTGCATCAATCAAGTTCTTGCATTTCTCTGTGGGACCATAACAGCGAATTAACCTTGAGAATCAAACTATGCTGCTTACAGAGCTTTAGATCGGACTTCAGTAAATAAATAGTAGTTAAAGTATTTTTTTTTTTAAATGTGACTATTATTTTCACTCCAGTCTAATCGCTGACATGTAACAGTAACGCACACATGTAAATGCCTACAATCTAAATAAAACACCCCCATTGTATTACATGATTAATATACATGTAATGCCTTATCAAAACAGTTGCAGAAACTTGTGCTCAACTGTCCATTTTTGCAAAGAAATACCTGAATGACGAGACCAAAGCAATGCAAAACTCATGCCACCTTGCTACAGGGATATTCAAGGTGGGTGGGTGTGAGAGCTCCGGTCCTCGTATTCATTTGGCCCTTGGGTCACGCCCTACTGGCGACCCCCACATCTGATACAAGAGCTCATGTTTAGTGCCCAGTTCCCCCTCTGAAACCTGAGCCAGTCTATGGGCCACATCAAAGCTAGGTCGGGCAGGGCACTCTGAAACTAGAGAACTCGATGTGATAATTGGTCTGTCCGGCACACAAAAAAAGTAATGAAGTCTTGTTGGAAACAGGTCACACTTCCGATGTGTGACTGAGATTAGGCATGGACCACAGTATACCTAAAAGCCTGCTCGGTCATGAGGAAATGCAAGAGATCTGAGTCATTCGGGTCTGGCAGCAAACACAACTACACAACGTTACGCATGCGGTTTGGCCGAGTGTGATGATTAATCTTTCTTCTGCTTTTTCTCAGAAAGAAGGGCTTAGTTAGGACTGTACATGAACGTAGTATCAACCCAAGAAATGTTTCAGCAGGAGCTTTAGCTGGCTTTCTTAGTGGTTATTTCTGTGCCGTCTCTCAGGCACTCCTAAAGCAACAATCTGGCTGCTTATTGTGACCTTCTACCATGGCTTATTTGCAACAGATCCCTTCTATGCACACACCCTAATATGTCATTTACAGTCAGCGTGCTAAGTAGGCTACTTTAATGAAGCTTTTAAACTCTGAAAACCACCATTATATTCAAAAAGTGAAACTTTTATATTAAACTCATTCATTAAACCTATACAAGTTATTTACAAATAGTTGGGGCCCAACTGCTTACATATAAAAATGTGTATATTTATATGTGATCTGCAGAGCACAACAAGAAGGTCCTGGATTCTATTCCCTAGGTGGGACAGTCCAGGTCCTTTCTGAGTTTACGAGTTCTCTCTTTATCTATGCGAATTTCCTCAGAGTGCTCCAATTTCCTCCCACAGTCCAAAAATGCACACAAGGTACATTAGATGACCGAGTTGATTACTTGTGTAATAAATTTCCTGTCATGAATATGATTAAAAGTGAAAATTAAAAATTGACATTAGGATCCCAATAAACCATCAAAACAAATTTTTAAAAAGAAATTGTTCTGGTAGAAACACTGTTCTGGTTTAATGATCAATAAAATACAATTTATGCATTTATTGCACCATGTTTAAGCAATCCCTGGATTTTAAACAAGAGTCAATCATTTATGTTCTTTTTATAGCAAGTTTGCAGGGCTGTGGCTGGGTTATCCGAGGGACTTTTTTATTTTAGGTTCTTTCCAGTATCTAGGCTTTTGGGTCCTGGTTCTCAGAGCCTTAAAATATTTGCCCACCATTTATAGTATTCATGTACTCTTAAATGTTATCTAAATTTACAATTAAAGAATCTTTGATCATCTTACCAGGTGTTTATAACTGGTCCTGGATTCAACTCATGTTAGTGTAGTTAATCTAATCTGCCTGTTAGCCGTGTTTTCAAAAGTGAGTTATTATGAAACAGGAGTATGCTAAGTTGGGAGCCTTACTTAAATCCATAAAAACAGTAACACAAGCCGAGATCAAACCCAACTCTCCAGGAGTTTCTACATCATCTTGTTTCCCATATTTCCTGAGACATTTCTGGTTAAAACACATCTACATGAAATATGTATAGACATTTAAACCGTTCTGTAATGAAAACATTTTCATGCTTTTCTATTATTTCCTCTGATTCAAAACACAATTCAACTAGACTTATGATGCCTTTGGTGGGTAAAGTGAAAAAGAAGGATTTTTAACCAGCATTGAGAGTCCGAACATACAATTCGAATCTCAGTGTTGCTGATTGGCTGGGTGGCCGCCCCTCATGGCACTATGGTTTAGAGACAGAAATAGTAACCAACTCATTAAAAAAGATCACTGTTAAACTGTGGTCTACAGAGTGACCAAGTGTTAGATACAACTGAATAAAAAAGAGCACCTAACAGTGGGTTACCAGATTTTTACAAGGTTGTCAGTTCAAATCCAGGCTCTGCTTGACTGCCATTGTGGGTCGTGTACAATGACTGACCCTGTGCTCAGACCCAGATATATTTGCATAAGACTCATTCTGTACGTGTGTATATGTTAATATGACTAATAAAGACTTTCTGTTCTATATCGAGTAATATCCTTATATTTTTTTTAGCACATACCTGGCTAGAGCAGGTTATTCATGTCTAAATGATACCCATTTGGCAGAGATTATTCCCTTCAGCAATACATTTCTTACATTCTTGTTTGTTAGTAAAGATAAAACATGTGAGGTGTGTGTTAACTATTCAGGATGTGAAACCCATGTGTCCAGGGTCAAAATGTCATTTATTTTTCAGCCATCCTCTTTTCAGGCATTGATGCTTGGGACACAGAGCTCTTCTTCACCTCCAACCCCTTTTTTGCTGTTTCATCCCCATTCTCCAATCCCCCCACCCTCTCAATGACAGACACTCTCAGTGCCCTAGGCTGTTGTAAATCATCAGAGTATGGAAATGACTTGGGCATATGATCGGATGGCCCGCAACAATGCCATCACAATTACTGAGCGGTGTCAAGACCACACAGTGTGTTAGATCACGGCAGTAACTAGAGTTCTGAAGAAAGGGTTACAAAAAAGAGAGGGGAGGGGGGGTGACGTAGGGAACCTTGGTCAGACAGATGCAAGGTCAGATGTTAAAAATGAGGCAGATTTCATGGGAAATGGGAAAAGTATTGAACACCACTTACATACACTTTGAATTATAACAATAACTAACAGGTATAATAAATCAATTCTATAATGAATTTCATAAACAATAATTAGACGTTTTTTTATTTCGCAACTAGTTTTATTACAGTGCCTCTGTGCTCAACACATTGTGTATAAAGACCTGTAAAAATATTTAGTTTAAGTAACCGCTCACATCCAACTGCTCAGATTTGTTGAAGATATATGTGACGCTGCCTATGGAACCTTCAATAAAGTTACCAGATCTAATTATGAGATTAAACAAAGTGAGAAAAAATTTCAAAATCATGTGACGGTAAATGAGAGCTCGTGCACTGAGGATTTGATATTTGAATTGGATTTCGAACAAGATAAATGGTGACATTTGTGATTTTATTGACCTCGCAATGATTAGCACTGGTTAATCTTGCTCAACGGCATGAGAAGTTGCTTTGTGACTTAAAACTGAGGTTCAGTGCCATTTTACACACATTTTGTTTAGATCATTCATTATTTGACCTAAAAATGTTTGGTGCAAGTGTCAACACATACACATCAAATATAAAAGAAACATACAAAAAAATATATAACACAATCACAAACACTACAGCAACAGATAGGTGTGCCATGGAGACGTTTGAGTTGAACATTACAAAGGAGATACAAACTGTAAAAAAAATACTAGTTTTTGTAGAACTAGGTTAAAAATAATACAATTTAGAACACCACTGTGATTTTACACACTTAGAAATTATTGCTCCACATTTAAATACAATCCGTGCAGTGAAACACACATTTACAGACACCAGTGAACACACACTAAGGAGCAGCAGTGAGCACACATGCCCGAAGCTGAGGGCAGCCCTGTCCACGACACACCGGGAGCAGTTAGGGGTTCCGTGTCTAAATGGGTGTACCATTCTACTACATTACAATATCAATGTCAAATGTCTAAGCCCTGGTGAAACCCCTTTTCCGTGTCAGGACTGACAAGCCATCAGTCGTTCATTTCACTGCCCCACACAGCACACTGAGGTTGAGGTAGCTGCTTATTTCACAATCTTCACAATCAGTGTGCAGGATGAGCCTCTGATTTTTATTTGAGCTTGTTGTTTAGACTGAGCAGCATCCATTGTTTTCGACAAGACTGTCTGTAGCCAACACACAATCATCGCACACATCTGTGTGTGCAAATACAACTGAAACATTTGGACCAAGTCTCTGACAATAGTTAGCAAACACTAACAACAAGAGCAACCATCAAAGGACTAGACTGACATCGCTGTTGGGCATTCTGGAGGTAAACATCTGGCTGCACAGAGCATGTCAGTATTCTATGATGTGTGAATGTGGACCAGGCTTTTATTTAGTGTTTGGGATTTTAAACTTACACACAAAAGACAAGCCATGTTCACCACCCAGAGCCTTTCTATTTCATCAATCGGTAGTCATTAATCTTGGGCAAATTTAAAGCTGCTCTTGCTGACAAACGAATCCCTGATCTCTTGAGAAAACACTTCCCATTGTGTTCTGAGCCAAAACAATAAGAAGCTTTCAAAAGAAAAGGAAAACCTGCTGCAGGGTCTGTTCTTGATCTGATGCTTCCATCTTGACCCTATTGTTCCTTGTCTTTCCGTGAGTTTGAAATATTTAAGATTTTATGAAATCAACAGTACCTTCTGTTAACAAAAAAGAGTTATCTAGACCGTAAATGTATAGCCTACATATCTAGAACCTTCATGTAGGACTGTAATTGGAAATCTGTACCAGACACAAGAAACATGCTAACGTGAACATCAACTTCCTAGTGGTGCATCCAACACACCAACCTGCCCATGTGATGTTTGTTGGTGTGAGAAGACTGATGATGGACTGATCAGCGTGCCAGCATGGGGAAAGCAGGGGTATCACACACAATACAATACAAATGCCAATGATGGATTTGTTTTTTTATGAAATCTGGTGTACCAAAGGCAGTAGTTAAGTCATTATTGGCTGGCTCTCTTTACATGAGTGATATAATTGGTTTTACCAAGTGTCTTGCTTAATTCTCACCTTTTTGTACCTAATGTTGGCAAGTTCTAGTACTTGGGTTGAAAAGAGAGCCTTTACTAAGCACTGCTGACAACTTGATTCTTTATCCAGGACCCAAAGGAAGCTAACTTGTGCTCGAGCTAACTCTCTAAAGCTGACGATTTATACTTCTTTGACAAATGTATGCTATCTTGAGTATGTGCGTCGACATGAACCCCTCTGCGTAGGACATGAACCTCCAAAAACTACACGTTAAAACAACGCAAGTAGTAGCAATGCAGAACACGTCCTTGAGTTTACTATTTGCTCACAGCATATGAAGTTGCGTACTTGATATTTGATGATATTTAGTTTACGAGCCAACATTTTAAAACATTAACAACTCCACCAATGTCCTATTTTCATACCACGTGAGCTCGCTGCTGCCACCTAGTCTGTGTTCACTAGTGTGGGTAAATGTGTTTTCCTACACAGATTAAGTTAAACGTGAAGGAGTAGTTTTGCTGTGTGTAAAAGCAGAAAGTGAAAAAGTATTCTAAAGCATAGTTATGGTGATATACTTGGGTGCATATGACCTTAAAGCAGAACTGTTAATGTGGTTTGGAATAAATATGGGTAAATAAACATATTTACATATTTGTTTACATTTTTGATTTGTGGATCTTTGCTGTGTTTACATACAATCTGGTGATGCTAAAAACCCTTGACATTTCACAGAACAGTGCTTCTCCCTTTTAGAGTAGGGCAGTGATAGCATGGTGATTAAACTCCAGGACCACTAATCAGAAGGTTGCTAGTTCACTTGAGCAAAGCCCTTAAAAAGCTTTTTTGCTTTGATTAAACAGTCTACATGTAGTTTACACATTTTCCATTCATGCTTTTATTCAATGCTCCACTACACATTATTATTTCTCTTACTCTTATTTTTTAATATAAACAAAAAGTAGGCAAAGACGCATGACCTCTTTAAAACAAAAAAGTATGTTTACTTTAAATTTGCTGCAGACTCACAGCCCTAAAACAATCCACCTCTGAAAGAACCGACTAAACCCATAATAGAATGAAGTCTCACAACAAAAGCACTGAAATGAGGATTTAAGGAGTCTTCACCGCCCTACTGTATCATTATGGCATCTAAAAGCTCCTTCGGGCTATGTAGCTTCTCCGACTTTACATGCACGTGAATGGGTTATTAGGTGGTAATTAGTGCAAATTGGAGGGGAGGGAAGGTGTTTTGGGCTCTTACCTCTCTTTACTCAGGGCCATTCTCGGTGGCTCCAGGTTAGGATTTTCCATGGACTCCATCTGAGGGCAACGCAGGAAGTAGTAGAGCGTGTGTAAGGCGTCCGGAGACCAGGACACAGACTGCTGGCGGGCATGGCGAGCTGGACTAGCGCCGACCCGAACTGAACCCAGACGCTGCATGTGGTGCATGGCTCGAGACACGAGATCACCTGGGTGAAAGAAAACACACATGCGGCATGAATTAGCACACTTCACTGGCTCAATGCCGAATGATCACCATACGTCACCATACTTGGGATTGATCAGTAGTATGAACATTTTTAGGTTATATGCCCTCATCTTTTTCAGAAGATGGGTATGTGTTTCAACCGGTGTTTAACGGTAGCTGCAGTGCATTAACTGACCCCAGTTTTACAGGAGAATCTGGAAAGGACAAGGTTGGGGGGGAACTGTGGAGCTCCTGTCAGATTGGGTGGGTTTTCGCAGATCTGCATCATTTTGGCCACTTAGACTTTTTTTAAAATAGAAATAGGAAAAGACTTCATCAAAACTCGATGTCACTTATTTGAAGAAAAAATATTGAAACAATTTGGAGTATTACAATTATAACAGAGTAGTAATATAATGATAAATTAATAGCAGCAATATAATCTAAAAAATATGAATATAAGAGTAACAGCAAAATGTTATTAAATACAATAAAGTAATAATAAAACATACACTATTATATAATAAGATCATATATGATAGTTACAATATAAACCAAAAATCCTAAGTGCCTGCACGGCATCTTTATCTGACCGGATCCTAAACCTGGAAAGGCCCCCTCAAGCAGTAACAGCCAACACTAAGTGATTAGATAAAGAAGAAACTGTCCAAATAAGGATAAGCGTTCACATCCTTGTCTCCCACCCAATGATCCCACATACAAGATGATATCAACTGGCACAGGTTAAGTATGTAAAACGAACCACCCTATCTCATCAGGACTCATTACATAAGCATCAACCGCAACCTAATACATCTGGCCAAATAGTTCCTTCAGTGTAACTCGCACTAATGATTTAGCATGATCTAGAAGAACAAGAGCAGACAAGCATGTATGAACTACTGTCACACACTCAGTGCAAACTGTTTCAAACCATAAACCCTTCCTGCACTCAACCTGAACACTGTTTGAAAGGTACACTTTCAAAACAGACTTCCCCAGCTGTCAAATTAAAAAAAACATAAGATGGGCTTTACAGGCTCCTACTCATCTATTACGGGCATGTGTGCTCACTGCTGCCCCGTGTGTGTTCACTAGTGTGTGTTAATGTGAGTTTCAATGCACATATTTGGTTCAATGCGGAGGAATAAACCATACATGTGTAAAGACCACAGAAAAATTATTTAAATAAATGTTGATAAATTTGTTCCCCACCTTTTTTTATTTATGTCTTTTTAGTTCATTTCTTTACATTTTCACTGCCAGTTGTACTAAGTATGTCTTAAAACATGACCCTGTTTAAAAGTGATTTTGTGAAAACTAAATCAGGACCTGGTTCTGAACAGATGGGAGTAAAATGACATGTTTACAGACCCAGAAACAAAAGAAGCAAGTTACAAAAGAGTGAATAGGAGAATGCTAGGCTACGACAGTGGTAAAGCTAAATGGACCGGCTACATATAGGCTGTCTGGTCCATTTGTTGAAATGACTAACGATTGTTGACGGTAATTACTCAGCAGCTTCATTTCTGACAGAATGTGAGCTTTATGAGTGGGAGTGTCTCACCATTAGGAGCAGAAGATCCCACTTACAGCTAAAGGGCCTCCTTTGTGACCTAGCATCCTTGGAGTTTGGTCTCGAGGGGATATAAGATGGAATAGGGAGGCTGTGCTAGACTGGCTGTTTGGGTTTATTCTCTAACCGGGACCAGATGAGGTGAATTTTTTGGCTTAGGAGAAATGCTAAATGAAACTGAAGGTACTTCCTGCTTATGGTTCAACAGTTGCAACAATATCAAACATGAGTGATTTATTTATTTACGAGAATTTTAATGTCCATTTTTCATTTTGGTTACAATTAAGACAGAAGCAGTACTAATTGTTTTACTACACGAGTCATAAGTTTCAAAATCAGTCATCAGTTCAAAAACACCTCACTAGCATGTCTTTGGACTGTGTGAGAAAACCAGAGCATATCTGATACATACAGATGACGCTAATTAATTTTATGTACAAACCGCACAGTACTATACAAGTGCTATCAATGACTGAATAAGTCATTTCTATATATATATATATATATATATATATATATAAAATCAGGGTTGATTTATGAGTACTGTAAAGTCGGCTCATTAAGAACAATCTTTGATCATCAGGCATGTCTAAATAAGTGCACAGACAGGAAACAAGATAAATGAGATCGAGCCAATTTGTTGCATACTTTTAAGTGTTAGCATGTGCGGTAAGTTAGCAGTTTGCTCTAGAACAGCTAAGCCTGTACACATGCCCCACTGTCTTTTAGTTCCCTGGGGCAATTTTGCCTCGTGCTGTCCAGAGTTCATAGAAATAGGGTGGAGAGGGTACCAGTACAGCCCAGTGAACTCCCCGAACCAGCACAGAACGCAATTCATTCAGCCTGGTTTACTCCTCACACACATGAACGTGCTTTTGTGCGATAAAACAAAAAGTAGAGTGTCCAGAAGTTTTCCAGAGGAATTACACGCCTAACATCAATAAGCTCGAGCCATTTCCCAGCACGTCTCACCGTCTTAACTGTAGCATGCTACATTGCAGCAACAGAGTGCAGAACAGAGAAACTCATTTAGCACTGAGGAAATGTTCATTTCTTTAAAAGAACCCTGCAAAAATAATGATCTAAAGTAACAACAATGGCAGTTTTGAACATAGTTTAATCATTAACTTTTAATATAATGAAGCAGTCTTCTATTGCAGATACCTAATTTTGGCATAAACATTATTAGCAAACAGGAACATGTCTATGAGGTTTCACAGAAAAGCTATTTTTGGTCATTCCAGACACTCTCGGGATTTCACTACATCGAAATCTCTTCTAAATATTTGATAAAGCCTTCTTACACTCAATATAACTGCAGTAAGGGTAGATACGTTTAGACGTATCTACGTGTTAAAGACATCAGTAACTTCAAATAATTATAATAGACACTTAAAGTAAACAAGTAAAAACCAGAAGGTCACCATTTTACGCCCCACTACCACAAAGTTGCCACTGTTGGGCCCCATAACACTCAATTGCTCAAAATGGTGTTCCGTTGAAAATGTAATTCGTTTTGGATAATGAGGTCTGCTAAAACTCGGAATTAATGCCTTTTGAACAAGCTACATTTTGATTTCTAGTCCAACACCATAGCCACTTTACTACAACGTTCCAACACTTTACATTAAACAACTTACAGTAGAGTTACAAGATACAGTTTGAAGGTTAAGGGCCTTGCTCAAAGGCCCAATCGTGTTTTGTGGAGGTTTAAACCGGCATCCTTCAGATTACTAGTCCATTAGCTTAACCACTATAGTACAGTGAATTAATTACCTTAAACCTATTGCATTACAAATTGGACTGTAGTGGCATTTATAGGTACTGGGCTAGTTGGCCGAAGTTCTCTGCTTCAAGCCACTACCACCAAGTTGCCATTAATGGGCCCCTGATCGAGGCCCTTAACCCTCAATTACTCAAAGATGGTGTTCCATTGTAATTGTAAGTGGCTTTAAATAAAGGCGTCTGCCAGATACTGAAAATGGAAATACCATGTTTGAACAGTTCATGGTTGAGGTTTGCCTTGCTCAAGAGCATCATGGGTAACTTTGATGTTGTTGGGGCCAGTGACCTGCTCACTAGTCCACTATCTTGCTGAGCTACCTCTGTCCTGTCACTGCTAACTCAAAGATAAAGTGAACAATTGGATTGGGCCGAGACATCAACAACAAGAAGAAGAAATCTAAGCCTTTAGCAAACAGAAGCAGGAATTCCATATGTCCCAACAGACCGGACTGTGTCTTCAGACAGGACAGGGCATTGTCCGCTGGTAAAACAGATAAGAGAAGATGTATTTATTCACCCCCACTTCTCAAATTCACCAGGGCACCAGTCAGGACGTCCTGCTACACTGATGTCACCTCGGTGCTTTCCGGATTCACAAAAGACTTCCAGCTTCACATTTTATCCAAACATCTCCTCGAGATTTGGTTTCTTTTTTTTAATGGCTCAGCTTGATGTTTAGTGAGCAAACACTCTCTGTCATAGTTCTGAAGAATTGAAGAAAGGAGTGTTTACAAGAAGGGAGGAATCATGGGATGATGGGTTCAGAAAGGCAAATAACATTGACGTTATCACGTCTCCCACGTTCGCCCCACTGCAATAACATCCAGTTGACTGGGATCTAAGGACTTCCAGCATGAGCTCATATCTGCTTAACCTCGAGCAACCCACCCAACCAGGTTCTTCGGCAGATATCACACTGTTGGTTATACCTGCTTTGTTTTACAGATCGCAAGAAGATGATACACTCCACCACCGATGCGATATGACTCACCATATAACATGAAATGGAAGCCACATTATTAGGTTTCTTTATTAGTATGTCTTGATAGAAAACAATAGGGGGAAACAATGTACTTTTATTTCTGAGGTAGTTGGAAAACAGTTCAAAACAATGGATTCCTCTTAAAAGAATCATTGATATGAATGTATTCCCCAAGTGAATGTCTTCGCATTGATTTTTGCTGAATGGTTTAATCCCCCAGTACTTAATGTATGTTAATTACATCTGTCTACAAACTTTACCTGCTTTCAAGATGACCTGCTTTTTTGAATCGTCAGAGAAGCAGAAAACCAGTCTGAGACAAAGCAGGCCGGAAAAAGAAACAAGAAGAACAACAATGCTGACTGGGACGTGTGAGAACAATCTCATTTGGTGCGTCTCAGTACAAATCGTGAATGAGTCGATTGTTTTACCAGCTGTGTGGAAGAACTGAATGTTAACACAAAGATGAAGACATTGATCGACTGCAGATGAGCAACACTATGTGTGTTTGAAAATAATAAAAGACATGATGCTGCCCAGACAGGTGGATCAAGATGAGAAATACTCACGCAATTCTTGGTACTGAAACCTATACCTTTATACTTCCCACACAACTCGAGCTGCCGACGAGTTAAACTAGGAGTGTTACACAACAGCAAAAAGAGACTCACTCAGTTCAGAGATGCTGCCCACACAGGTGGCCAGTAG
This sequence comes from Ammoglanis amapaensis, assembly GCA_028566735.1. Classification (NCBI taxonomy): domain Eukaryota; kingdom Metazoa; phylum Chordata; class Actinopteri; order Siluriformes; family Trichomycteridae; genus Ammoglanis; species Ammoglanis amapaensis. Next base: position 19,242 of record JAOUQU010424879.1, read on the forward strand.
AGACTGTTCCAGCGTCCTGAGCTCCAGCTGGGCGTAAGCGTCTTCCCTTCTCTCTAGCCCGATCTGCTGACTCTCTGTGTACGGACTGAAATAAGCCGGCAAGGACAGCACTCCTGCAGAGAGAGTGAGAGATAGAAAGAAGACAAAAAATAGGAATGCATTTATTATGTCAAATTATAATTCTGTATTGTGCATCAGATTTATTAATGCATTTATAATTATATATTAAGATTTCCATATCTTGTTCTACACTTTGCTAACATTCATGACAGACAATGTATACACTCATTGCACGTTACTTATTACATGTTTTATCAGTACACAAGTTCAAATCAAACACAGTTTTGGATAATTTAATTTTTCCAATTTATCTAACTGGCGTGTTTTTGGACTGTCGGAGGAAACCTGGAGCACCCGAAGGAAAGCCACACAAAAAGGGCCTGGGCCACTGGTGATCAATCATTACCCGGGACAGTGATGGCTTAGTAGTTAAGATACATGTCTAGAACTAAGAAGGTCACCGGTTCAAGCCCCACTACCATAATGTTGCTACTTTTGGGTCCCTGAGCAAGGTCCTTAACCCTCAACAGCTAAAAAAAAAAAAGTCACTAAATGATGAAAATATAAAATGTAAACGGCTAAAAAGCTTCAAAAGCGATGCAGAATTGGTTTTTGTGCTACTGTACAGGACATATTTTTATTATTTAATAAAAGCTACTAAATCAAGCTGTCATTGTATCACTGCAGTAGTTTGTCACCTCTAAACGACCAGTTTTTATTACTTACATTTTAGCTAGTGCCTGGTTTTTGTTGTTGTAGCTTGAACCAAAACAAGTATTTATCTGTATGTCAAATCCATAAAACTTATGGAACTTATGGCTTGAAGTGATCCAACCATGTTTTTTTTTCCATAGCTGTTCATATTTAGTCTACCTGGTACAATAGTATACATTTTGGGATGCTGTAAGGATTTTATTATTCTTTTGTTGTTCTGATTGATGCTGGTCGGTGGCTTTGCACCTCGTCACTAGAAGCTTGTGTTACATGATTTATCACCTCTAACATGCTGGGAAATATTAGAGACTCTGGCCAACGGCGGGGAAAATCAATCTGCTAAACCACCCGCACGAGATGAGCCATCATGGAAGGTAAACACAGAGTTTACACATCGATCTCAAAAGTGCTCAGAAACAATTCCAGAATTTATCTGGAACTAGAAAGTTTTAGGGTGCGACTGGGATTTGAAAAATTGCACAGACAACGTCCACAACTATCAACGTAACAGCAATGGCATTATCCTTTTACTGCTGGATTTTATAATTGGCGTGTGAGGCAGTTCATGTCTTTATTGTGGACTTCCATTTACAGCATAATATATATTTAAGCAATAAAACACGAGAGGGAGTGTGTTATCGCGAAATAACATCACGGCTGTGATTCGGTCGCAGGCACGAGCCGCAGGCGAAGTAGTTCCACTTGAACAGTGAACTGAACAGTTCCCTGGCCTGTATCAAAGCCTACAAAACGGCGTATGGTTTATA
>JAOUQU010424880.1:0-10533 GCA_028566735.1 Ammoglanis amapaensis
CTGGTGGTTGTCGTCAGGAAGGGCATCCGGACGGAAAACTCTGCTCCAAACATTAACGTCCGACCCCAGGAACTGTGGGAAAAACGGACGATAAACGAATAGAGAGAGAGAGAGAATTTTAAATCCTGGCTCGTTCCATGTGGGTGTTGGTCGCTAGGATTTGATGATACTCCCGGATAATGAAGCGCACACTTGGTGGGTAGCACACGGTCACCATACAGCAAGCAAGAAGGTCCTGGATTCCATCCCCCATTCTGTGTAGAGTTTCTACATACGTGAGTGTTTAGGAAGAATTTTTAAACCGTACAGAAAAGTGTTTGATAGATAACGGTGCACCTACAATAAATAAACACTTGTTTATTATTTAGTTCAGGGGTCTCCAAACCTTTAGCATCTCACGGTTTAATGCCTCGGTGTCCTGATACTTCTGGTCACTATTATTATAAATACTTTCTTGTTTTGGGACACATTTGATTTGTGTTGTTCATGCCAGCTCACGGGATTAAACGATAAGATGGCGGAGTACGCTAGTGCGCCAGGAGTCACGTCTTTAAACGCCGCGTTAATGCACACGCTCCAGAGGCACAGAGACATCCTGCAGGTAATAAAACAACCAGTCCAGGTCATACAGAGGTCAGAACACGCTCTGACCCCTGTACGTTCTACATGGCTGATTTATAATGTTATATATTATAATAGCATCTGCTTATAATAATCGACACTTTTTGTCTTGTTGTTTTTATTGTATTTTGCAGGACTACACACACGAGTTCCACAAAACTAAATCAAACTTCTTAGCTGTCAGAGAACGAGAGGATCTGCTCGGGTCTGTCAGGAAAGACATCGAGTGAGTATTTATCATCGTATGTGTTCTTTATTCAGGTTTATACTTATAAGCAGTTACGCTATTACTAATGGATGCACACTAGAGGGCAGTAGTGAGCGTGCTCGGTGTGGTGGGTTTGTACAGTCAGGATTGTACACAAATCTCAGCTCTTTCACTCCTGTGAAGCAGAAGCCGGTGTGTTATTACACTTCTGCCCCACTAGGTGTCAGTAGACACTCATCGGTGACAGTAGGGTCACTATAGAGCCGCTTTCTCTCACCCGCGACTCTCCTCCTCCTCGTCTCTCCTCCTCCTCGTTACTCCTCCTGTTTTCTCCTCCATCCTCTCCTGCATCCTCCTCCCTCGTCCTCCTTCCTCGTGCGCTCTCTTCCTTCCTCATTCATCATCATCGTCCCTCCTCTTCCTCCTCCTCCTCCTCTTCCTCCTTCTGCTTCATCTTCCCTCGTCCTCCCTCGTCTCCTTCCAATCGGGCCAATCTGCATTGCACCACACAGCAAGCTGGAAACCGCCAGTGTGCAAAAATGACAGTGCCATCGTCCGTGTGTGTGTGTGTGTGTGTGTGTGAGTGAGTGAGTGAGAGAGAGCTTGTGTAAGTGTGTGCAAGCCTTGTGTGTGTGTGTTTGTGCTTGTGTGTGTGAGCTTGTGTGTGTGAGAGTGTGTGTGTTTATAAGCTTATTTGAATGTGTGTGTGCAAGCGTGTGTGTGTGTGTGTGTGTGTGTGTGTGTGTGTGTGTGTGTGTATGAGAGTGTGTGTGTTTATAAGCTTATTTGAATGTGTGTGTGTGTGTGTGTGTGTGTTGTTTAGATTTTACACATGGATTAAATTGACCCGCAGTGTTTTGGTTCATTAATCTTGTAGGTGTACTTTATAAACTATATCTTATAACCATCTGGATCGGTGCGTCGTGACTGGGTCATGCCACCGTGTGGCGCCCCCTAGTGCAGACCAGGTGAAGTGTCTGGCTCGAGGACCCGTCAGTGACTCTGACCAGTACAACGTCCACATACACGTCTGTACTGACTTCACTACACGTACCAGAGAACCGCGTGGACTGGGCGCTCGGCGGGGCCACCTAGTGGCGGAGCGTGTCTCACTGTAGCCTGAAGATGCTCCACCAGGGTCGAGTTCTGTTTGTTTTGATTCTGCTTTGTTTGGTCTTCACCAGGACGTACAAGAGCGGCTCGGGCGTGAACAACAGACGGACGGAACTCTTCCTTAAAGAGCACGAGCACCTAAGAAAGTAAAGTTTGATTTATCCTGACATAAAGATATCATGGTATATAAAGATATGTATAATATATAAGTGTCGACCGAAAAACTCGTACCCACAACGTCCAGGACGCCAAGGAAGATGATCCACCGCTAAATCTCACTTCTAATCTTTTATTTCTTTATTAAAGTGCATCATTTAGGCCACTGTGGTACCGTTATCATGTAACCCAGTAACCGTGTGTTCAGTGAAGTGTATCGTTACGTCCCTGAGTTCTATCACCATTACACACACACACATACACACGTCTTCGCTCTGGGATTCCAGAAAGCTCTTTTAGGACCCTGCAGGGACGTCTCTCTCTCTCTCTCTCTCTCTCTCTCTCTCTCTCTCTCTCTCTCTCTCTCTGTGCCTGCAGTATGTGAAGCCTCTTCTGGCTGTCTGCCTGCTTTGTTAGCGAGCGGACCCGTCTTCCTCCCTCCCTGTTAGAATCGTCATCATCTCACCAGCGGGACTGAATGAGAGAGGGAGAGAGAACGAGCCACGTAATGTCATTTATAATCACGGAGGGATGTAACGATACACGGCACGATGTTTTTAAAAATCATCTGTAATAAAATAGTAGCACAGAACACTCGAGATAAACACACAACTACCTACTAACAAGATGCTCGAACTGCAACCTACACACGTAAAAGACATCGATCAGAATCCAGATTATCAACGACGAATATTAAATAAGAAATATTCCACGAAAGGGATTATAATGTTCCTGCAAAATAAACTAATCTAGAATAAATCAGCGCTACAAATGTGTATGTGTGTGTAAAATAATCAAGAAGGAATATTCGGCCATAATTACCAACAAACAACAAATCCTCTCAAAAAAGAACATGATTAAATATCCTTTTATTTCTGAGAGAGTGATTTTAGTGAGTGTCAGCAGCGCCCTCTGCTGTTTAAAGTGAATATATTTACATTTTCAGCATTTAGCAGAAGCTTTTATACAAAAACCATGTGGATTTGATTGTTTGAGGGAGTCGCTGGATCTTCTGAATGTGAACGGAGCATCGAAACCGTGAAACAAATACAACGGGGCGGGGAGGGGGAGGGGGGGTTAGTGTTTTAAACTCGTTACTGAAGCTTAAACTTGACTGTAAGTGCTTTCCACCTTGTTTAAGACCTTCAGATCCTTCCAGGGAGGAGCAGATCTTCTCAGATGACCTGGTTCTTCTCTCTAGTGGAACATCTAGAACCTTTCTGGAGGGTGTCGGGGTGTTTATTGGGTTCTCTAATGGAGCTGGACATCGTCTCTCAGCCCAGATGGAAGGAAATGAATCAAATCTCATTGCTTTGAATTCTTCAGGTTTCTGATGGTGCCGGGGGACGAGACTGTATTGTGCACATTATTATCAGAGCCTCTCGAGTTAAACCGGCTCCTGTTAACTCACCCGTGTAAACAAGTGACCGAGGTTCTGATTGACTTTATACTTTTAACACTTTTGTTTGTGTTCTTACAGCTCAGACCGGCTCATCGATGATACTATAAGGTAAATGTTTTAACATTAAAGCCGCTAAACTCACGACTCACACCGGAAAACTTGAGCATTATTCAGTTACAAAAATAAATCAAAGTGAATCATTTACCATACGTTGGTTTTTCCAACTTTCCTTTTAACTTGAGTGTCTTGACTGATAAGAAAACCGCCGCTGAACCAGAAGGGATTTAAAAACCCATTTCCATTAGAAGAGACCTCGGGAGTTGCTAAGCATCCAGCCGCTGACCCATTACTGCCCTCGTGAGATCCTCGCTCTAGATCGGGGGATGAAAACCATCCTAAAGTGAAGCTGGCACAAAAGCTTTTCCAGATTTCACTTTAGACTCGGCATGCTGGGAAATTATTTAAACACAATCCGGATCCACGTGGAGTAAATAACACTTAACACATCGGGGAACTGAACCCGGGCCAGAGTGTCCAGAGGAGGACGTCTACCTGCATCAGCCGGTAGACCACTCAGACCACAAGGGGGAGCACTATAGCTAAAACAACACAGTGCACACGCTTGTAGTTAAAGTGCCTCCATGTTTACGATGTTTCGTTCATGATGAACATTTTAAATCGTTCGTTCTTTAATATCCATCAGATAAAATCAACAACGATGTTTCTCACTCGTCACTAAAACCTGTAGAGTAAACACAAACAGAACCTTCAGAGACTCGACACCCCCTAGTGTTGTGGAGGTGAATTACTTTGTATCTCGGTCCTGGGTTTGATTCGAGGGTCGATCCGGCTGTCTGTGTGGGTTTAGTCCGCGTGCTCCGGTTTCCCTCTCACGGTCCAAAAAGAACCATCTAGGTGAGGCAAATTATGTCCTGGTGTGTGTTTGATGTGACGTGTGTGTGTGTGTGATGAACAACTGTTTCCTATCATGTGTGTGTTACGCAGACGTTAATAAACGAACAAACATGAACAGCAAACGAAGTCTTGTGTAGAACGAGAGTCAGACGGATGAACACGACATTAGCAAGGTGGTCATAATGTTCTGGCTGATGGTTGTATTGGCGGTGTGAAGATCAGATGTGATGTGATGGATCTGAAACCGCACGGCAGCATTAAAGCTCACGTCCTTCCTGTCGGTGTAAAGCATTACAGGCGTCTTCCTGTTTCTTTAAACAAATCGCTGTGGAAAACGATGGCGAGGGAAAAAAGAAAAGAACTGCGAGTCACTGACTGGAAATGGAACCGATTACTGAATAATTACAGTCCGGAGAACAAAGTGTGAGAGCTTCCACCAGTTCTGATGCCGACATTTATTACTAATGTAACTAATATACTAAACAACATGTAAACATGAGGTCCTGTTCCAATAAGCATCGGGGTCGTAATAAAACCAGGATGTTGCTGAACTCTGTCCATGTGGCAGCACCGAACGGCGACACTTTCGTTTAACTCCTATAGTTCTGTGTTGAGGACGTGATGTATGGCAAAGTAATTCACCTCCACGACACCAGGGGACGTCGAGGTTCTGAAGGTTTATTTGGTTGTGTGTTGGTGATTTTATCTGATCGATATTGAACAAACGAACGCTGATCGTGAACGAAAGGCACCGACTTCTACACAGAGAGACGACTTTATCTACAAGTGTGTACACTGTATTGTTGTGATGGCTGTAGTGCCCCCCTTGTGGTCATTCTGATGAAGTGCACGTCGATTCGATGTGGAACTGTAAATCCGCCTTTAGTCTGCAGGTTTATTAATGAATAAAAGATAATAATAAATATTTAAACTAAATGGTTGATAAGTTAATAACAGGTAATGAAGCCCCGGTGCAGCTTCACCGTTCTCAGTCTGACCTGTTAGTGGAGCTCCTACAGAATAATAAACGAATTATATTAAAGCGGATGTGTGGCGATGCTAAACTACAGAGACGTGAGGTCACTTTATTTATTACCGCAGAGAGAAAGTACCAAACGGTTACAGTTGCCGTGGTGTCTGATTTGTGATGTCGTCTGTTGGTCGGCAGAATCCACATTTGGAATCTGAGCTCTTCTGTGTCGCTCTACTGATGTTCGCTCACGTGTCTTCCAGAAACTTCCGAGTAAACGTTTTTGTAGCTTATAATAAAACCTCGAGGGGGGAGGGTTTCTTTCTTCTTCTTTTTTAAACTGTCAGGCTATCAGTTACCATCCCAAAGTTGCTGAGCTCCATCCTGTCACGGCGCCATTTAATCCTCTCGACCTGTGAGACGAACGCAACGCTCAGCTAAAAACAATGAAGGAGGATTCACATCCTGAAACTTCCACGTCTCACTTCAGAACCATCGGAAGGATTCGGCAAGAATCGATACCAATCGATTCACTCAGATGAAACTGTCAGGATGCATTGATATTTACTTAAAACAGCAGAGGGCGCTGGTTATGTATTTATATAAATACACAAAACATTAAATGTTAATGGTAACACCGGCGACGGGCTTCCGGGCGATCGAGCCTCAGCGGCGGCGCTAAATCTGCTCTTACTAATAACGTTGTTTTTTTTGTTTTTTTCAGTATTGCCATGGCAACTAAGGAGAACATGACATCACAGCGTGGAGTATTAAAGTCCATACAGAGCAGGGTGAACACCCTGGCCAGTATCCTTCCTTTCTATAATCTAGTTTCATTTAATGTTGTTCATGAGACACTTTTACAAACCACAACTCGACCTTCCTGCTCGGAAGAGAAGAATGTACCAAATTTAATCAAAGTTCCTTGTATTATTATTATTAATATTCCTGTTTATCGTTTATTGTCCGTTCTGGTAGGTTTTAATATTTGGAGAAACATGTTGACGTACCTGCTCAGGTTTGCACATATTTGAGTTTGTGATCTTTAACTTCCTGTTCCAGACCGTTTCCCCGCCATCAACAACCTCATCCAGCGGATCAACCTGAGGAAGAGGCGGGACTCCCTGATCCTGGGCGGAGTCATCGGCGTTTGTACCGTCCTACTGTTGCTTTACGCGTTCCACTGATGGACCGAGGATCTGAGCGAATGCCTTTCTTTTTTTTTCCGGATGTGGGGGTGGGGCGTGATTTTGTGATCTCAGCGACGGGACCCCAGGGGCCACTGAGCGGACTCACACTCAGATAATCAGATAACCCCGATCGACCGCGGTCAGCATGGACTACCGTACCTGTATTTAGCACCAGGGGTGGACGAGGTTCCTGAAACTCTCTCTCACACACACACACACACACACACACCTGCTTCCTGACGAGTTTTAACACCAGACCAGATGAAACGAACGATGCCGAATCGACACGCCGTGGTGAAAATGTGCCGCCGCCACCACCGCTGAGGAGCAGGGTGTGTGTGTGAGCAGCAGGGTGTGTGTGTGTGGGGGGGGGGGAGAATTTTAATGTGACGGTCCAGCAGAGGGAGCCGCTCATCATGTTCTGTACTTCTGTACCTTGTGATTTAATAAATTATTCATTTATTCAAGAGCACCGATCATTTATTTCTGTTCTTGTAAATAAATGTCGGTAGCAACGGGGGTCAAAGATCTTTCATCAACCTGCTGCGTGGAGCTACAAGGTCTGACTGCGCCGGTGCTGCGTACAGCGCCGCCTATACACAGTCCGGGAAAACACATCCTCATCGTCATGAAATAAGTGTTTGCTTTTGTTTAATAAGGTTTTATAACGTCGTGTTTTTTTTCCACTTTATTCACACTCACGACAGCAATCACGCGAGCCGAATGACACGAGACGGAAATGGTGGTCCATGCGTATCAACGTTTATTTCATTCATGCAGAGATACACAATCAAATACACCACGAAATGAGAACGAAGATGCAAAATGAACCGCGGTGAAGTGAAGGAACCGACGCTTTACAGCAGACGCGTAGCAGCACTTTGCATCTCTTTAATATTGGCACTGCGGGGGATGGGGGGAGGCGGGGTAGATAATGTACAGACCAGCGTGGGTTGTTAGATGAGGATGATGTTAGACGGGTAGAACTGCGAGTCTCACTCTCCAGCGTTTGCATACGCGGCCGCACGGCGTTGAGGAGAAAACTCCGGAATGCTAACAGTCGTGATCCTGACTGACTACACGACCAGCGATTAAGGCCTCAATCCAAGCGAGCATGGAAGTGTGTGTAAAAGAAATCATCTCCAGTGTTTAATCAAGTAATAAAGTGCTTTTTATAAAAGAATCAAGCGGGACAAGTCGGGAATGAAATGAGCTGCTGGCTGAAGGGATTTCGGTAAGTCGTGTAGAAATGATGTAGAAATCGTTCTGAGTATAAATCACTCGACTAGAGACGGAAAGTGGGTCCGATTGAGCTTCGAACCCATTTACTGTGCCAAGAGCATGCGTAAATATTTCTCTTAAATATATTTTTATTTATATCGATATATATAGCATTACGTGTACGAGTTAGCCGTCCAGAAGGGGGCGGAAACGAGCGAATCATTCTTTACTACGATCGTGATTGGTGATCGTCGATGGCGTACAGATCTGAAGGCCCGGCGACTAACCCTGCCGCGTACCCATGCGTCGGCAGCGAGATTAAACATGGCAACATGCGTTTCGGTACCTCATCGCTTTTTAAAATCGGTCGTGATCGAAGAGCCTCGGTAACGGGGTGTGATGATAGTAATCCAGGATGTAACGATGCACCGCGGTGCACGCGTGGTACCGTGTCACTTTAAACATCAATTTCCATGGTGACGGTTGCACTTTGATTGTTTAACCATGTAGAATTATTGTTTTGCATGGTTTGTACCTACCTCTAGACACACAAACGCATTATTACGTAAATCGTGAAATAAATTCCAACATAAGTGCACAGCGGTTTGGTTTATCTCTTTTGATTGTTATTATTATTGAAAGAACGGAATATGATGATGGTATTGCGTCGTGCCTTAGTCGTGTATCGTTACATCCCTTTTTAATGACAATAAAAAATGTCTCTCCACCCCGGGAAGCATGGAGGCGCCGTTTCTCAAAACCAACTGTTATAAAATAAGCTTTTCTGGATCATGTTTCCTCTTTCCTGTAGAATATTCGTCCTCCCAGCATCCTCCCGTCCTCCTGTCCTCCCAGCATCCTCCCAGCATCTTCACTGCATTTTCCCAGCATCCTCCCATCCTCCCAGCATCCTCCCAGCATCCTCACTGCATTCTCCTCCCAGCATTCTCCCGTCCTCCCATCATCCTCCCGTCCTCCCAGCATCCTCCCAGCATCCTCCTCCCAGCATCCTCACTGCATTCTCCTCCCAGCATCCTCCTCCCAGCATCCTCCTAGCATCCTCACTGCATTCTCCCAGCATCCTCCCGTCCTCCCAGCATCCTCCCAGCATCCTCCCAGCATCCTCCCGTCCTCCCAGCATCCTCCCAGCATCCTCCCAGCATCCTCCCAGCATCCTCCCGTCCTCCCAGCATCCTCCCAGCATCCTCCTCCCAGCATTCTCCCGTCCTCCCATCATCCTCTCCACATCGTTCCGTCCTCCCAGCATCTTCCCAGCATCGCTTCCGCGGCCTGTTTTTGTTTTTTTGTTTAACATACAAATGATGTGTATAAAATATAGATCGAGTTATATTGCAGTTACATCTGTGCATCTCAGTAATAATACAAGATTAGAAAGCAGCTCGGAGTTTCTCGGCATCCTGCTGAGATTTGTTTTGGTTTTTTTTATCGTTCTTGTCCTTGGCATCTTCGTTGGTTTCCTCAGACGGTCCGTGGTTTATATTATTATGATGCACCGTTCAGTTCGTGGTCCTTTCACCTGTATTTTATGTTTTTTTTGCCCTTGTTATTAAATATATTTGTCATCAAGCACACACATGCAGGTCATTTCTATGTAAATAGATCTTGCAACACAGTTCTGTAGTTTGATACTGGAAGAAGAACGCCGTTTCCGTGGTTACATCGAAGGCTTATTTTTTTCTCTTTTGTTGTTTTGCTGTGGGTGGTGGTGTTTGGGCATCTCGTCCTGGCGACGCCCGTTTATTATCCGGTTACTGTAGAAGGAAACGGAGACACTGAGATGTGAATATCATCACACACTTAATACAAATAAATAAATAAATGCACAAATAAACGTTTCTACGTCCCAGTTTAACGGCGTCGGTTCAGCTTGTAGCCGCGGATGCAAAATAACTTTTATAATATTATTAATTTATATCATATTATTACTTATATAATAATTTATAAGTTGAGAGACATGATGTCTGTTTAACAAACAAACATTACATTCGTCAGGCAGTTAAACCTGGACCATGATGTGAATCCCACATGGGGGAGAACATACAAATTCCACTCAAGGACCCCCCCCACACACACACACACACACTTCCATCACCACCATCTCCTCAACCAGGACCTTGTTATAATAGTAACAATAACAAGTCCACACAAAAAGCCATGGATCACTCGGGAAGTTTGCATGTTCTCCCACTGTCTGCGTGGGTTTCCTCTGAGTACTCCGGTTTCCTCCCACAGTCCAAAGACATGCAATCGGGTCAATTGTAGACACTGAAATTGTCCTGTGTGTGTGTGTGTGTGTGTGTGTGTGTGTGTGTGTGTGTGTGTGTGTGTGTGTTTGCCTCAGTACCCTGCAACAGCCTGGTGACCCGTTTAGGTGTTTAGTGTATTCAGCCCCAGTGTGTGTCGCACCGTGATGATCATAAAATGGTTATTACACGTACACAGTGTGTCCCTATAATATCTATAACTGGCTTTAACAATTATTAAATAACAATATATATTGTATCACACGTCGTGTAAACACATGAAAAATAATTATTGTAAATAAATATCAACTGTGTTTAGACTGTGTTCAGTATGTTCAGACTGTGTTCAGACTGTGTTCAGACTAGGGCCGTCCACAACCAAGGATTTTGTTGGTGGACTAGTGGTCGTCATTTACTTCAACTAATCGACTAATAATCGACTAAAAATATCATTTAGACCGGGATACATATTA
>JAOUQU010424891.1:0-10532 GCA_028566735.1 Ammoglanis amapaensis
AACATTTTTTAAAATTATGACAAGGAAAAAACAACCAAAAAAAAAAAACCTATGCAGTTCATCTAAAATATTGCCAATTAAGTATATGAACACTTAACATTTAAACTTTAATAGCTCAGATTTTAACTCTTAAACTAACTTAATTCATATATAACTGACCTTTATTATTTTACCTTATGTAACTCACATAAAGCATTAATACAACTTCTCAAATTCTTTCATCTGTACCACTTTGCTTTTATCTGTTAGATATTTGCTGTACTATGTAGACCCCCTTACGGCATGAACAACCAACAGAATCCATGTTAAAGACTTTTCTATAAGCAAACTGTGGGTCAAAACAATCAAAACACTCAATCAATGGCAAATTAGGATTAGAAATAGTCATGATTTTTATAAGTTTTTGTGTGTGATATAAGGTAATACTTTATAGCACAAAAAGAATCTATCAAATACCAAAGCTATCAAATACATTTGTACATGACACACCTGATCACATTTGACACATGCAGTGCCTTAAAATAATTTCACCTTTATCCCTAAGGTTGACTAAAGAATACTTTTAAAAGATATCGTGCTGTTAGAAAGATTAAATGATATGTGAATATTAGATAGCTTAGATCTCTATATGCTTCAGTAAGAGATCATTTATTATGCTTCAGTGATTTCAATTTCATTTTATATATTGATGCACTTGACCAAATCACCATTTTAATACAGAGCAAGTCATACATACTTCCATTTTCAAACGTGTAACCTTTAGTTTCTAGCATCTAATCACTGAATGAATTAAAAATCATTTCTATTCAAGAGGATGTATTAGAAGGACCAACAGTTGATTCATTTCAACACGAGGAAATGAGATACACTTAATAAATCAAAATCGGATAAAAAGCTAGTTAGGTAAAACATTGATTCATTTCATGAGAGCAGTATAACAACTGACAATTTGTACATCTTTAGATTATTATTAAAAAAGCTGACGTCTAACCAGAGGACAGACAGGAAGTGTGGACTATCACATTTGGTTTGATTTATGAGACATGAGACAAACCAGAGCCAACAAATAGAGAATCCTTACATGAATAGCAATGTTATGTTCGCTGCTGATTTTAAGTTAAGATCAAGAAAAAATGATTTTATGCGATCTGGTATGTTCATCCATGTGATGGAGTACCGACCTGAATGATGAAGTCAGTAGTGATGTGGGCAGCCACCATGTGCTAGCATGGTTTAGGTTCATTGGTTGTGTTTAATGAAAGAAACATTGCTGATCATTACAATAATTTCCTGACCCTTTAATTATAATGATAATTTTAAAAACAAATGAAACATGTTTATTTTCACCATTGGGTTATCGTTAGACTAAACCTAATCTAACATTTTTATTTTCACAATGGAGTTATGGTTAATCTAACCCTAACTCAATTGTGAAAATAGGTAGATAGTGTTTTTATTAACATAGCATGAAATATAAGTTATGGCATTGACCGTGTATTGTGACTTCTGATTATATCTTCTGAACATGATTGAATAGATACAATAGAATGCCTTTATTCATCATTGATATCTACAGATGCAAAATATAATTAATTTTATTCTTCATATATCCCAGCTTCTATGGATGTTGGGGTCAGGGTGCAGGATCAGCCATTGTACTGTATGATGCCCCTGGTACAGACAGTGTTAAGGGTCTTGCTCAAGAACCCAACAGTGGCCCAAATCTTCCAGATAACAGGCCAAAGCTCTTCCCACTAGACTACACTGTCCCTAAATTGACTTTATTTATAATATCGTAAACCTCTAATATTCATCTTTACTACAAGTATGCTTATACACATATAATTATGAGAAGCACTAATCATTTAATAAGTGAATTTCAGTTCTAAAGTGGGACGGCAACATCTGCAGTACATCTGCAGCTCCTGAATGAAGCGTTTTTGTTGCTGTTAGTAAGAATGTAACGTGACATCTTTTTCTCTATTCCTGTTGTCACAGTGCAGTGATGTGATATTTGTGTAAACAACAGCAAATTACTGTTAAACAATTTTAGAATTATTATTCTGTTGTAGCTAGTTAAACGCCACCTAAGAACTCCACTAGACATAAAACCATTAATGAACATAATTGTCTGTGTCCATTTGTCATCCATCCAATCTAATAAGCCACTGTCAAATACCAAGACCTGTCAGTTTCGTGCACATTAATTTTCACCATGTACCATGAATTTTATGAATTCTGTCAAACAGTGCAGACACTTTTTATTCGAGGTGGTGATTATTGCGTAGACCGTTTGATTATTATTATACTTGATTATTATCACCTGGATCCTTCCTCATTTTTAACAACTAAGTATTCACACCTGAAATAACATCTCGTCATTTATCAGCAGTTATTTAAAGAAGCTGATTGTGTAATAAATCCTTATCAGTCTTTCAGAAGGTATCATAAGTATGATTTATTATATTTGTCTTCAAATTCATATCGGTCTGTTTTAGGCCACTTTGAGACAAGTTTCCATAGAACTGGTAATATTTGGCAATGCAGTAATTGAAAAATTCATTCACAACCAAACACTAAAGACATGTTTGAAATGCAAACAAACTCGGGTGACAATGACACTCCATTGTATGTTTAAATCCATTGACATTAAGTCGTTTTTTTACAGGATTCTCTACAAATCGTTAATACATTTGGGCAATATTGTTTTATTATAATCTCACACTCCGCTTATTTATAAATATGAAGAAAGGAGATAAAGAAAAAATATTTATTATGGTTGTGTTTTAAACTACTGTTAAGCTTTATTATATTGATAATAGATAAGATAAAATATTCATGATAAAAAGAAGTGATTCATGTAAATATTGGTATGCATTATGGTTATTGTATTACACAGGTAGCAGCTCGATGGCTAGGTTACTTTTGTGTTAATGTAATTTGCTTCAAATAAAGGATTTTAAAATAATTTTATAATACAAACTCTAATTTTCAAATTAACACTTTGTTACTTGGTTAATCTTTACTTTCATTTTGTGGATTAAGAAAGCTGAAAAGTGGGAATATGTTTTTTATTCTCGTTTGTTTAGATTTGTTGATTAAAATGTTAATTACTGCCTAAATCCATTGTAAACCTAATTTATATCGGAAACATTTACTCATTGCTACCACAAGAATTCACTGACAAATGCTACCACGACCATCATCACCACCACCATATATTACACTGGCAGAGGTGTTATCTCTAAATGTTTACTAGAATTATACTTACGACTTTTCAAAATGTTATTAATGAGTGATTAAGCATGTGCAGTATACTCAACTTTTAGTATTACATATACAGTGCCTCCTAGTAGCATTAAAACTTACTTAGCATTGTGACGTTTGGACTGCAGATGGGCCTGGACATAAGGAATTTAATGAAAGTAATTTTTCTGTGTACTTATTTTTGTATTTATTTCTAAGCTGACCATAAGCTCAATTAACATTCAACCCCTCAACCAATTATATTTCTGTTTCCTCAACAATTGAGCAGAATAAAGGGTCACAATGCTGCCAAGATCTTTCCGAGGAATCGGGTCTGTTTGTAAAAGTGTTAACAAATAACATTTGTTAACGCTGCAGTAAATTTCATATGTGCAGGCGCTACATCTACAGTGAACTTTGTGCAACTGACACATTTATTTTCTATCAAACTCAGAGAAGATCATTGGCCATGGGCTTGAAGAAAATAAGCCAGAAGCATCTGTACTTAAATGGTACTTGGCAGTGTTTGATTGATTGAGAGTGACTGGTTGTTGACAGCATGTAGGAAGAGATCAATATTTTAAACCCGTCTAAAGTGTGGAAGTCCGACGGTATAAAAATCTCCACAAGACTTATTAGTGCTGACTCGATTAAAGAATGGAAACCAGAAAACTCACGTCACACAGGAACTTGTTAAAATCACTATAGTCAAAAACAAAACAATGGCAAATAAAAAGTAATATTTAATAAATAAAAACAGAAGTTTGGCGTGTTGTGTGTACAAATTAAATCTTCATTTATTACACACTTTTGTGTGCAAATACATTCATTTGCTGCAAATAAGAATTAACTAAGAATTAACTATCACCATAAAGAAACTGGTAATATTTATTAACCATTATATATTTATTATCCATGTCAAAATAGTAGTTAGTGTAGATTAAACAATTAAGGTTTAAGGGCCTCACACAAGTGCCCCAAAGGAGCAAGCTTTTAATTAATAGTCCAGAAGTTTTTTCAGAATACTTTCAACTTTATTTTAATAGTAGTAGTAGTAATAATAATTATAATAAAAGTCTCTATTTATTTGAACATTTTATTTTACATTTTTTTTAATTATTAAATTCAGCCAAACAGCCAAAATTCTAATAAATTTTTTTTTCAAAATTAAATCAGTTATACCGACAAGGTAGCTTCAGTTTTTAATGTTTTAAATGTTTTATAAAGTGTTATAATGCCACTAAACAGAACATCTAAACACATACTGTATCCAAGTACATGAAAATCGCCAAAACAGCAAAAATCAAACATTAAATTCTAAAATAGCAACTGTTGCATGATTACAGTTTGATGACATGATTACAGACATACACTATTTCAAATAAAATATGCAAAACCATTTTTTCTCTCAGTATAAAAACATATAATTTTTGTCAGTTGTAAAGGCCACTGTCATGCATCTCTAGTCAGAACACTGCAGTATCTACAGACGCAGGTATTCATGGAACTAAAAGAAGATATTCTGTGCAGAGCTTTGCTACTTCTATGGTCACATGTCCCTTTTAGATAAGCCACGGGGTCTGTCAGATATAATTCATACCTTCCACCAGCACACTACAGCTAACTGAGGATTTGAGGTGAACTGTAGCCTATAGCTCAGTCTCAAAAACTCAGATAGCAAAACCAGATGCAGCAAGTTGTAGATTTAAAGGCGGCCACATGAACATTATGGCTTGAAGGTTTATCCATGAAACCCAACAGATACTGAAGAATTATATAAACATATACCAAATATACATTTTATTTATACAGTTTATACACACACAAGAACCCAGATTAATAATACAGACACAGAAGTAGTGGAACATCCATACAGTTTAGGTTTCAAATTATTAACTGTTAAGCCCTTGAGCAGGCCTGTAAACCTAATATTGTGTCCCCATCTATACGAGACTCTCTCTCTATGCCACAAATGTTAATCAGTTCATGATTTTTCCATGACTTTATTCCAAATTAAAAACAATTAATTATAAGACATCAAAACCAGACTGGCAGAAAATCTTTCTAGTGCACCGGTAGACACCGTACAGACACAGATGGAAGCAAACACCCATCTGTGTACATAGTCACACAATATTTGGAATTCAGATCTAGGCTAGGCCCTGAGAGTCTTGTAAAAACAGTATTAGATAGACATATGGCCCAGAAAAGTCTCTTTAACAGAAAATGAAAACAGTATCATTACTTACCGCCTTCTATAATGTTTGTATTTGTTCTCAATTTCATTTCTGTATTGCATTCATGTCCTGTGACATATAAAATGGATTTAATTTTCACCTAGTTGCTCGAGTCATTCACAATTTTGGACTGCAAGTACTGAAATGAAACTACTCCTGTTGACATGCGGAGTGCTATCTGAAATAGGTGATCGATTTCATTTTAAATCTAATCTCCCATTGTTCTGAAGGAGATTAAAAATAAATAACAAAAATTATTTCCATGATAGGCCCTACAATTCATGTCTTTAAGTTCAGCAAACAGTATCAGCCGGCAAAACGTGTTATTGTCTCTGTACAAAAAGAAGAAGTATAAATTTGCATGACATTTTAGTACTCAAGGGGAATTTCTTTTCACTCCGAGTCATTACAGAAATTCAGTAGCAAGCTGGTTGACCTGTCTCTCCTACTGCTAGAAATTCAACTGATGTTAGTATTATCTGCTCCACGGTGCTTCCCATCAGCAGTTTGACCAGCTGGGCCTTATTACCCATGCCTGCAGTAATCATACATTATCTCATCTATTCCATTGTCTCGTCCTTACCCCGGCCCGCTCAAAGTCAACGTGGGGATGCTGAATGCATTTTATTATTTCAATCTTTGTCCTTAGGGTAAAGCGAAGTGGCTACAGAATTACAATCAACGTCTCGGGTCAGATGTGAAGACTCACCGAGGACCAAGAAGTGGTGTTTATATTAATAAAGAGTTGTCTCCATAAATCTAACAGACTGTACCTTGAACTTTACACATGCCTAACGCTTCAGAATATGTGAGTAGGCAACCCGCTCCTGAAGCACTTCTTTAACATTTTCCACAACTTGGAGTCTGCAAAGCTGGCCTCACTCAATATTTTGACATGTTTTCTTCAGAAGAGCATCTATCACATCACCTATAAGCCTTCAGTCTACAGGGAACTGTGCCCTCAAGACTTTAGAGTTTGCCTGTGAGCTTTTTAGAGGATAGGCACTAATGCTGGACAAGGCCTGGATCTAAATCAACATTTTATTTAATTCCAAAAGGTGCTCTTGGTGTTTGAGCTTAGAGCTCTGAGCAGCCAGCTGCAGTTTGCACATAAAGCTTAACACATCAAACCAGACTTTTGGTCCATATTTGGTCCAAGTCAAACGTAGACTATCAATTTTAATTGATTTAAAACATGTGCCATCAATAAACAAGGATTAAACACTTGAACCTATTAAGGCTATTAGCATGTTTTCTCTTACGTTAGATAACCTTTGTAACACAGCCGCCATAATTGCATGTAATAATACCCAGTTAAGCATTATTGAGTCAAACTCGATTGCCATTTGGCTTTGTGAGTTGTCCCCCTCTCCCGCTCCAGCAGCTATTGGATGCACTTCAGTCAGCATGGCTCCAGATTCCTGTGGGATCCTTCTAAGACCTTATTAATTCACTACCAAACTCGTCTAGCGGCTGTCAGTCCAGCACAAGGCAGTAACTCTGAATGTTTACTGATGATAATGTTGTGAATCTACAGTGTGTATTCAGTATCGCCCCTAACATTTTATGGTACATTTTTATGGTGACAAATAATAATCTATTTCTATGTATGAAACACAATCCAAGCTATTCTAAAGTAGTTATAATCCATTGCTAAATCAG
Organism: Ammoglanis amapaensis; assembly: GCA_028566735.1. Taxonomy (NCBI): domain Eukaryota; kingdom Metazoa; phylum Chordata; class Actinopteri; order Siluriformes; family Trichomycteridae; genus Ammoglanis; species Ammoglanis amapaensis. Next base: position 7,146 of record JAOUQU010424891.1, read on the forward strand.
CCAACTACAGTACCATAGTACCAAAGTACTTAATAATTTAGCATGGAGCCCATTGGTTATGGAAACTCCAGTGGTTTACGAGCTATACAATTATTTTACAACCAGGGGATGTTTAAGTCTTAATTAAACAAAACAATACTGGAAGGTCAAGGTGATTCAAATCTTCATTAATGATCTTTATCATTAGATTTCTTCTGCATGTTTTATTTTAGAGCCAAAATAAGTGTGATATTATAGTAAGGTACCATCATACAGACTATCATCTATCTATTGTTCAGTGTTGAGAAGCCCCCCCCCCCAGTTAGTTTTATAGCATCGCCTTGATTTATACACAGTTTAGTTACTAATCTACAGATTGCTCCTTGAATGTGAGACTTGTTTTGGTAAATGTCGGTGGTCATTTAAGTTGGTAGATATTATAAGTCCAGAAGAATGGTTCCAAAATATGTGTAATGATTAAATTGCAACATTAAATTGCAGTTGAATTCTAAGCCAATCACCAGGATAATTAGCCAAAAGATGAAGCATCTGATATATAAAATACACAGGAATACAGATTTTGGTGTTTTTATTTTGTTAGTATGAGTGATTAAGTTGATTGGCAGGAAGAATTCAGCTAATGTTATTTATTTAACTTTAGGATTTCAAGAATTGTTTCAACTTCTTCCAAACTGATGCACTGCTGATGTCAAATTACGATGCATCATCAAACTGTGATTTTAGGGTGCATTTTAATGATGAAAAAAGCTTTCCTTATTCTCATTGTCTCTAGAGAAAGGCTTGCAGTGCAGAAATGGAGTGTAGATGCCTGCGGTTCTGCAACATGGTACAATTTAGGAGAAGGTATAAAATATTTACTACTCATGTTCTGAAAGCTCCAGAGCTTAAACCACTGACATTTTAAATGCATCATCGTTTACTCAAGGGTTTGTGTCGAATAATTATTTAATTTGCTTTATAAAATTAATTCTTGTGAACCTACCCATTAGTAGTGGGTACAAAAGCACTGCATGTAGAGCACAATAAAATAAGTACATTTCAACGACCCTCCAATAATTAATAGAACAAACATAGTTGTTGGTATTCCTTCTTTTTTGTGTTCAGAATTTCAGTTAAAAACTAACTTTGAGCCCCATGGGGTCCTTTTAGCAGCTTTGTATGGAAGAATTGCACATTTTAGTGCCTGAACAGAATTAATGAGGTACTGTGCAAAGCCTAATTAAAACTGGCCGGCTTTAAAGTCTTATCATCTCTCATCTATGTAAACCAGTCTTTTGGTTAGCTTTTCTTTATATAAAAACTAGAACCTTTGAGATGACGTTTCCTGTGTAGATGGTAAAAGATGGTAAAATGGCATAGAGAAGAACATCGAATAAAAAGGCTTCAGGAGATGTCACACAATATATTTAGTGTCGTTGTTTATCATTATATACAATAATAGTACGGCAGTTTGGGAAAGTGCTACGTATATTTGAGACCAAGGCAAGGTGCACTGAGAAGAGAAGCCTGGAAGGATGGAAGAACAGGATAGACCAACGAGCTACAAAAGATAAGGAAAAAGAACCCAGGCAAAGCAAGATAGCTGAGACTGCCGGAGGTTTTGATTAGGAAGTTGGACAAACTTGCAGGATGGATATATATATATATAAGGTTGGCATATCCGGGACCGAGGGTGGGTATGCTTGCACTGGACGTTGCCTGCTCATATATAAATATACAATAAAAGTAAGATAAGGGGTCAGGTTGGGGTTAAAATGGACACTTAACTCTAAGCATATAACTTTGCCACAAGTCACTATAAACTAAAACAGTGTAAATTTTAAGTTCCATGTATTTGGTGGATTTTTTTGTGGTTGTAAAGAGTATAAAACATTTCACATGGTTCTGAACAGTAATCAAATGTAATCAAAGCGATGGTGTGGATTTACAGTTTCTGTGGTGCAGTTTATTTAATACAATATATGGTTTGAATATATAAAACTATTAAGAAACTTGGACTATTGTAGCACCCTAATTAAAATGTCACTGTAATGCTAACAAGAACAAAATAAAACTAAAGAGTAAAACAAGCCACAGAGTTAAACTACAGTTCACTGAGATATGTCTTCTTGATCATGTCTATATTACTTATAATTATAATTAAGAAGTCGTTTAAACCAAATTCATTAATGAAGCAAATGATTTGTGCAAATGTCATGTGACATGTTAAGAATTGCATACCAGCATAACAGAAGAGGCAATTCCCCAAACAGCACAACTCTAAAGTAAACTGCCAAACCATAACAAATTATGATAAAGGATGGTATATCTTAGATGTTTTATTACCACAGGGCAAGACGGAGCAGCCTGCAGTGACCAGAATTCAACAGCCCAGATAAATTGAACTGAGAATATGGAAAGGAATCACAATAAAATAGTAAGAAGCTAAATATATAGTTTTAAAAAGTACAGACTTACCATTTCTCTTTACTAAAATGTAACTGTTAATATTAAATGTGTAGAATTTGTCATGGCTTTCTTTGAGCAACAACAAATTATAGTGCTGCATACAGCACACAGACTATTTTGCTATATTAAATGTATACGTCTGCCATCATTAATATACATCAGACTAGTCTGTATTAATAACAAGTCATTTTTTTCTTATTAATGATTCGCTTCTGTATTCAAAACCATAAAAAGTACTTTGTTCCCACTCGTATAGTATTCATACATGTAGAGATCATGTATATGTAGCGCACATGTACCTATTATGTACATGTTATGTACATAATGAATTGGTGACATTATGGTCTATCTGTGCAATATTCATTCATTTATGTATTAAACGTGCAAGTGTTTTTAAATATGTGTGATATCTTTTTGCTTTTTTTTTGGTTCAATAGTTTCTTTTTATATTTATATATATAAACAGGTGCTTACCATCTGGATTGAACTAAGTAAATAGGTAAGCGTCTCCTACTGGGAAATGACTGCGTGTGTGATTTCAGCTGGCAGTAAATTATTTAACCCTTACTGATGCAGTGAGTAAAATCTTTTCAACGACAAAAAGAATATCTTTTAAAAAGCTATTCTGCTTTAGAAGGGTCGAATTAATGGCATGTATGAGGCTGAGAAATATCTAAGGAGATTGAGTTGAAACTACGACTCAAGAGATTAGGACTAAACATTGTCAGTGAGGTTAACTGGAAAAAACAACAATAGTTCTCTGTGGAACATAATGATTTACTGTTCCAGAGTGATATGTGATCAAGGTATGAAGTGATCTACACATCATGTGTAGTGTCTACTAGGGCTGACCGCGATTAATCGATTAATCGTTGGTCGACCAAAAAAAATTACTAGTCGGACAAATTCCATTGGTCGATTAGTCGCAGGAAAGAAAAA
>JAOUQU010424921.1:0-10531 GCA_028566735.1 Ammoglanis amapaensis
ATCGACCAATGGAATTTGGCCGACTAGTAATTTTTTCGGTCGACCAACGAATAATCGATTAATCGTGGTCAGCCCTAATTCTGAGGCAGTATTTTACCTCTGTAATGTGACTGAGCTGTGATCTATTAGGATAAAATACACTAATTGTGCCTTAGTTGCTCCAAAAAATAAGATGAACAAACCCTGTCCCGAAATCCATAGCATCCTAATTGAAATTTTGTTAAGTGTCCAAACGCTTAATCTAACTAAAGCCAAGCTTCTGTCAACATCAGTTATTCATAATGTCACCCAAGACATGATACTGAGACAGGATTAAGACAGGATCAGAAACACGGTGAAGCCGAGGTGGCATGAAACACAGACTCACATACATTCCCACATTCAAATCCTTTTTATACTTCCTCTCTCATTCCCAGAGTCCCACACTTCTTCCTGTGTGATTGTGTCATGAATCTCCCACGGGCTGACACGATGCATCTGTTTGCCCACTGGCAGGACAGCAGAAGCTTTGAACTCTAGCAGTGGTGGTGGGTGCCTGTAGGTGTGTGCGCGTGTGCGTGTGTGTGTGTGTGTGTGTGTGTGTGAGTGAGTGAGTGTGTGAGTGTGTATCTCCAGGAAAGATGAACCAAATCAGCAATTGTGTGCATATGTTTGCACAAACTCTGAAGTTGATCAAGTACTACTAAAAAATATTATTAATGTGAAACCTGACACAACAAATATCACACACACACACACACACACACACACACACACACACACACACACACACACACACACACACCACACACACAGGATGCTGTGCAGGGGGGGGGGAGCCCACGGCGATGTAAAGCCTGCCTTCAGACCATCAAATCATTTAAGTTTCATTTTATTTTATTCAGTCATAAAAACAGCTGCAAAATAATTAAAATGTCCTTTCTTAATAGTCATACCCATATGTTACACTGGCAGATCTGAGTTTATCAGCTGTTTTATAACAAACCGATCCCTTTTTATGTTTAAGCATCTATTTTAATATAGTTTTATGCCATATTTATATCAACCTTTTATATTGAATATTTTACAAACTTTTTATCTCACTATAAAACACAAAGTCTATTTCTACACATGCTGAGACAGTTTTAACTTCTCAGTCAAAGGTGAATCTAGAATTTGTTGGCGCTCACAATGAAGAATATTAGAACATTGTTTCAATAAATCTCTTGAATCAATAACTTAATTAAAAGGAAATGAGTTCAGCTTAGAATTTGATGATTTTTTTTATTAATGACATTTTTTAAGGCAACAACTTTAAACAGTTGTAGCTTTAGATTTTGTGATCGATTCTTGTTTAATACAAGTTATACAAGTGTATCAGCTGACAAACAGTTTGTATTTTACTAAAATACAGATATAACAAACCAACCAACTAACCAACCACATTGTCAACTGAAGCATCTTTAAATTCTTATATAGTTACCATCTGTAGTACAGCTGTGATCTTTAGTTAAATTAGTCTGGTAAAAATGTTTTGAAAAATTGTTTAAATTAGGCCAGATGGTCCACAGCTGTTTCAAAAAACTCTGTCATCAACAAAAAAATAATAAATCAGCAATTATTTTAGCATTTGATATTTGGATCAGTTATTACAGGACATACATGTCATGCTGGGAAGTTTATCTACACTTCTAATTCAGATCTTATTGCCAAACATATTAATTGTGTTTGTGAAAGTCCTGTAAATGTTCAAGACATAACTGTGCTCAAGTGTCAACAGCAAAGTCCAAAAACTATTGCCTGGTGTGGAGAATTCTAGAACTATTATATTTTAAATAGCATTTTAATGGAATGTCTAAAGTAGTTCTAATTTTGTGCGAGTGGGTCACCCTGCAGGATCTGTGCTCATAAATACCGCAATGTGAACTGAGTTACTAAGTTCATGGAGGTGCTTCGCCTCTGAAAAAGAATCTACAGATCGCAGTCACTTCCTCTGTGGTCATGCATTCAAATGAACACGAGAGACACGGTGAGAATGAAAATGAGGGGAGATGTGAAGAGAATGAGAAGAAGATGCAGATGTGAAAATTCAAGAGCAGATCCTGTGTAAACTATTATATTGAATGGGAAGAATCGGAAGTGGGGCAAATGTCTAAGCTTCCATAATAAAACTTGGTGGAGTAGCTTCAGGCAAGGTGGAGCGTGGAAAGAGAGAAGAAACTACTGTGTGAATCGATTTGGTGTTCTTTGCTTTATCTCTTCCTGCAGTCTGCTTCATACATTTACACAAGTACACAGAAATGATAAAGATTATAGCGATAAAGATCTGAGATGACATGGATTAGTCATACATATGATGCTAACCAATAAAATATAGTGGCAGCTTAGTGGTTAAGGTTGAAGCCCCACCACCACCACTGCCATCATGCCACTAATAAGACCCCTGAGCAAGACCCTTAACATCACCTACTTGCATTGTGTATTTTAACAATTGTAAGTCACTTTAAATAAAAGTGTCCACTAAATGCCATAAATGTGAATTAGGATATATGAATTCCCTTGGTTGTATTGAACTTTGATTCCAAAGTAAATTAGATTTTGATAGTGTTTTAGATTTAGAAACCTCCCCAGGCAAAGTGTGGCAGCAAAATCAATTTCACGTAATAGAAAATGCCAGTGATTTCCCCATGAGAATGGCTTTTCACAGAATTAAAGACTTAGGTAGTCGATAACAAAGTGAGAAACTGAGATGAAAACAGAACAGACAAAGACTAATATACGAATGGACAAGGGTTGTTTTACCTTTATAAGGTCACCCAACAGTTTGTTGGCTTCAGCGTAAGCCTTTTTCACCTCTTTAAACTTGTTGCCTAACCCCATGCTGTGTGCCTGGAAGTGCAGGTTTGTGTATTGGCCTCCCGGGATCTCGTTCTCGTACACATCAGCATTGCCAGACTTCATAGTGGCTGTGCAGTCGAAAGGGGCATAGAGACCACGAGCCACCTCCCAGTACTCACTGTAATCAAAGACTTTCTCCAAAGAGACCCCTGCCACACACAGAAACAAACACAAAGAAGTTAATTAAAAACATATTCAAAAAAATTCATTGTATAAAAATTGAAAGGCGCAATAACAAGTGTATGAATTCTTGCCAGGTAAATAAAAAAAAAACTTTACCAAAGGCACAAATATACAAATGTGCCATGATTTAATGAGGTAAAAGGTGTACAGTACAGCAACATTCTTTCTTTGCATGTATCAGGGTTAAAGGCCCTGCTTAAATAAACAGAGCATCAGGCTCCTGCTGATCCTAAAATGCATTTAAAAAATGTTCCATTATTATTTATCTGGTTAATGATCTCTGACAACAAAATATGAGAACTAGTAATTATCAACGTATTGGAACCAAACCAAAGGTGCCGCCATAATCCATCATTTCTGATGTACAGCACATAAAAGCAGAGAAACTTCTTTTATAATGCTTGATGAGGCTGGAGAATATACACGTCTTCTTTTGTGGACACTAATTACTCAGCAGTTTCACAATAGTCAAATGTGTTTAGCGTCAAGCCATTTTTTTGTCTGAAGTCGAACACCAACTGTGCATAACATTATGACCACTGACAGCTGAAGTGACAGTTTGATTATCGCTTCATGACAGAAAGTTGCACAAAAAACTAATTGATGGCTGGGTCAGAGCATCTCTGAAACTGCAGCTCTTGTGGGCTGTTCCCAGTCCACAGTGGTCAGTATCTATCAAAAGTGCTATGCTGTAAAAAAGTGTTGGCAGGGTCATGGGAGGCCAAAGTTCACTGAAACTCGTGTGGTTCGATCCAATAGACAAGGTCCTGTCGTTTAAACTACAGAAGCTACTTGTTCTGATAGAAATGTATCCGCATATACGGTACATAACGGTTGCAGAATGGTTTGGGCAGGTAAAGGTGGACCAATACAATAATAGGAGAGCTGACATAATGTTATACCTGTCTGAGGAAAGTAAAAGCTAGTGCATATTCACAATGAGCCCACAATCCTAGCTTACGCTGCTGATCTTTAAATGTAATTTAGAATAGAGAATATATGCTTCCTAGAGCATCCGTCTTATTGTGAATGGAGGCAAAATGCACATGCATTATCTTCCAGGCAGGTTAATTATGGCTCCCATTGGAGCATGAGTATGATTTATCTTTAAAGCAGTTGACTAATTTCAGGTTCAAGAAGCTGTATCATTGCAGCTCTACAGTACAAGAACAAAGTGAACAGGACTACATAAAATGTAATTGTAATGTTTATGTTGCCATCTGCTGTATTAAGTTAATCTGAGCATAATTCATCATAAACAATTAACTTGTTTATTAGAATTTGTAGATCTGTATTCGTACAACTGGCTAATAGAATTTACAAGTATGTAAGCTCTGTTTTAATCATATGCAGGAGTGACTAATGGTGGAGTTGAAGCATTGGCTTCTACAATGACAGGCGATTACTTTCAACAACCTTTTTGTGTACATGCATTATTTAAGGAATGAAATTGGCTGGAAGAGCAAAACATCTTCGTAAAGAAATTTAGGGCTCAAAGTTGTGCCTGAAATGTGCAAGTGGCAAAATACATACATACGTTTTTAGGTGTGCAGATTGTGATGTATAATCAAAACACAACACAACGAAACATGTTTATTAGGGTTGAGGTTAGATTGAGAACAATGGCACAACTGTGCTGAAGATGCTTCCACAAGTTTAGAAACATATAATTATGAATAAAATTGTTTTATAATGTAACAGCACAATCAACACGTGTGTAAACAATAGAATAGAATAGAATAGAATAGAATTCAACTTTAGGATAGGATTATATAATAAATAGGATTATATAATAAAAATGTTTCCGATAACTGAGCTCCACTGTTAGAACTCAAAATAGTTTCGTTTTTTAAAACATTAAAATAAAGAAATATCTCTATAAAAGCAAATGACCACTAGTGACCAGCAAACAACTCGCAGTTATGAGACATATTACAAGGAAGTCCATGTTGTGGCTAATGGGTGCTGGGTTTTCTATTCCTCTCTAGAGACATTTGGCTGTGATAGTGATCTAGAGCCAAATGAGCTTTGATCCCTTTCTAAACACGGCATCAATCAATAACGCACCCACTTTAATGTCAGAGTGGCAATCAATGCTGATTTAATTAAGCCCCCTGCTAATAGTCCATACAGTTAATGTCACCTTTCACCTCGTTCTCACACACTGCCTCGAACTACTCACACACACACACTGAAGGACTGAAGGAATTTAGTAGGTTTAATTCTGCTGCTGTTAGAATTGACATGGACAAACGTTGCACTTGTCAATCAAATGTTAATTACTAATTAGTGCAAGTTGGATTATCACACAATTCATTAGCGGTAGTTAGTTTTCAGATAAAAAGAGATTTTAGACAATATTTTTTAAATATTTAATATATTTAAGTTTTCTATAAATAACTGGCAACCTTGCTTATGAGTTGCAAGCATTTGATGGTGATTGGCTGTCTATACTGCCAATATAACTCTGTGTGTGTGTGTGTGTGTGTGTGTGTGTGTGTGTGTGTGTGTGTGTGTGGAGGGGGGGTGTAAGATCAGTGTGATGTCACACTTAACAGTTTTCTAGATCGGACATTTTTTTCCCACAAGTTCACAAGGAGAGCCACCAGCCAACAATCGTGTGTTCCGAGTCTCAGCTTTGGTGTGCTAGAGTGCCTTTTATCGCTGTTCCAACCGAGCGCTACAAAAATATATGTGTTACTAGGTAAATGAAAATATTATTTCTGTATTCTTTTATTATAGTAATACATTGTTATGTATAAAGTATTATTTTGTTAATAATATGTTTTATTTAGCTGGATTAACAGAAACAACAAGAAAATAAATGAGGAAAATAAAATCACATTAATTGAGAATTCTTAATATTTATTCATGTAAAAGCAAAAACAATTGCTATTGTTTAATAGACACAAGCTGATATTGTAGATGACAGTGTACAATTAGTCTAATGTTTTCAGACATGGTATGGAAAGATAAAGGAGGTCAAATAAATGCAGGACAAATTCTAAATCAGGCTTAGCTTTGTACAACGCTATAATTTTAGCTTGAGGTCACCATCATTTGTCTGTTTCAGAATACCAAGAAGCAGTGTGTTGTCCGTAAGAAAGTAAGAAAAAAGAAAGTAAAATGACGATGGAGTATAAAAGTCTACCGGAGGACTTTTGAATTAAGTTGCAAGTCTAATATAGAAGGAAAAGGAACGACAATCAGGCATCTTTAATTCCTAGATGCAAGTGTGAGTGTCCATGTGTGTGTGTGTGTGTGTGTGTGTGTTTATATGACATCTATAAGAAATGGAGACAAGTTCAAATATTCACTTACATATATGGCCTTAAATGTAAGACATTATTAAAACATTATTTTTATTATAGGGGACAAATACATTCCCCATACAGGTCGATTCAGCTGCCAAATAATTTTATATAATAGACTTGCAATCCAATTGATCAATAGTTTACGGTACTTAATTTTAACATGAAATAAAAGATGTTTAAAAAACAATATTTACACAAAATAAACTCACTTTGCGATTAGTAATGCAGACTGTAATAAGAATTCCGAATGACATGACAGTTAAACTGAAATCTGCCAGCCAATGAGGAAGCAACATTGCATTATTGAATAAGATTTCGTCTTTATTTAAAAAGGTGTCTTTATTTATTTATAAAAAGTGTTATTTATTTAAGTGTCTTTATTTAAAAAAGTCATACAATGAAAGGAAGATGAAGACGTATAGCATAGGTAGGTTGCAAAAGCTCTTTATAGAAAAGAAGATTAAGAGATCACAACAAACTATAGAACAAAGTCCGTTGAACACCCACTCGTGAGCGCTTCAATCACAGGGGTGAAATAAACTGTAATGAAAGCAACAGGACTTTCATTAACTGCAGCGTATCTGTCGAACATTTACTCACGGATCTACTTATACCAACTGCTCCGAGACAACTCAATTAACCAGAGAACTATATGTTTTTAATACACACACACACACACACACACACACACACACACACACACACACACACACACAGTCCACAGTGATTACTTCTCTCACCAACGTTATAATAACACTTCGCTATCTGCCCACAGTTCACACCTTCACACACTTTACACACAAACTGGCACAAATAAATCTGCCTATCTTATTATTACTATTTGTGGTTTAATTCATGTGGGATCTTTAATTTATGTAATACACTTCTATTCTCAACATTAAATATACATACGCAACACCTTTAGAAAGTGTGTTTACAACTGTAAACATGTTACAATATTTATAATCCTAACTAAGGTGCATTAAACTGTTGACATACAAAAGTATAAATCACGAATCCTGTTACCATCAGCTGCTCACATTGAAAGTCACCACAACAGATCATCAACCGATCTGGCATGTTTTTTCCTGCACCTATTTATCTGGGCTTGGGACTAGCACTACAATGCACGGTTGGCTAGTGTGCTAAAAAGAGGAAAATCTTACTGCTTCATCTGTACATTTTAATATAATAAATACCAAAGATTCGTCACATTTTGTTAAAGAAATCTCAGGAAAAACAACAAACTCCGAAAAAGATTTAGAAGGGTGTCGTCATTTGATTGTTTTTTTGATTATACATCTGTAGTTACATATTTTGATTCTTTAGTTCAAGTTTAAAAATGACATGCCAGAGAGTCGTGGAGTTTTTGTATTTTCGATGCTTTTTGCATCAGTTTGAATCAGGCGCTCAAGTCTCATCCAACAGTCCAGACATGAGGAGAACATGCAAATTCTACATGCAATACCCAAACCGCTCAACCTGGGAATTGAACCCAGAACCCAGATTGCTATTAGGTGATAGTGCTACCCACAGAGGCACCATGCTACCCAGAAAGGAAAAAATATAAAAGAAAAGCTAAGGTGATTGAATAGTAAAGGTGTTTCCCTTTACTAAAACATTTTTATATCACCCTTCACCTTAATGGTTCCACTCATTCAATCTATTTTGTTTTCTCTCTCTTTAATTTTAGCTAAAACAGCAAGACCCCTTTTTCCCAATACGTTGATGGAATGGTAATGGGTTGTAAATGCTTACAGAATACTGCAGTGTTTTGAACTAATCTTTGTCCATTGCATTTTATATGTGATTTTCTGAAAAAAAAAACTAAAAAAAAAACTAAACTTAAACAAATGATGGTTTATAGTGCTGAAAAAGGACAAAGCTAATTGTTTGTAGTGTGTAGTTGTAAACACTGGATGCAAAGCAGAACAATAGTTATGCAGAAATGTCTTTGTGTGTGTTTCATCCATAACAATTGCTAACAGATGTACGAAATCAATTATACCAACCGAATTAAAGGAAGCCCAGCAGCAACAGTGTAGAATTTTTTATGTTGTAAGATATGTACAAAGCTTGGTTTAATGCCCTGCACAGACCCCTGAATATGACTGACTGAAATGCTTCGTTAGTGTCTGGATGGGGATTGGCCCATCACCAAAACACCGTAATGAATGAACCGTAAGATTTCAAGCATCCTCTGTGATGTTCCTTTAAACGTTATTGTCCATGGAAAGTGTTTAAGCTTGGTTGGCAGTGAGTCAAAGGTTTATTAAACCTACTTTAAATTGTGTGGATCGTGATTTCTCTGGAGCTGATTGCTACAGATATTACACTGGGCTTTGGTGTGAGATTGTCCAAACCATTACTGTAGTGCCTGCTCTGCTACAGCTTGGTCTGGGACCTTGACGGTATCTGACTCAAACATTGGGATTTGAACAAAGTCCAAGTTTCTTCATAGATTTACTCCACCGGTTCCAACTTTAATTCTTTGAAATAAACCAGATTTTTCTGCTTGGCATCCAGTGTTCACAACCCGGCTCTAGACACACTACAAACAATTAGCTTTGTCCTTTTTCAGCACTACAAACCATCAACATTTGTTTTTTTTCCAGATTAGTTGAGCTGACCAACATAAATGTGCAGTCATACAAAGACTTAATAAACGTAAAAAGCACCAGAAAAGTTGTGGTTATAGTAAATAGAAAATGTCACAAATTAAACTAAAAGTTCTTCAAATGTCCAAACACTTTGGCCATATTGTATAAACGACCCCTATATAATTATTGGCATTATATATATTGTACATTATTGGCAATCAACTATTTGTAGTTTAAGATAACAGAATTAGTGACTATGCATTATTAATATACAATCGTATGTCTAAACACACATTGGTACTATAAGTTAGAGCTCCAATGCGGTAATCATGTCTTCCAGTACAAGCAGGACAAAACATAACATTCTATTTATGTATAGAGTATAAATGCTATGATATTTAGTTGTACAGACTGCTTTAAAAAGGAACATTTTCCTTGATGCTACACAGAGGAACAAATTGTAGGTGCACACTATACTTCTTACAATATGGATAAGTAAATTGAAAGTTTTATAAAAACAAATGACTAGGACATTGGCTAGGACACTTTCATATTGTTTTTTAATTCTAATATTGAGTGGCTAAGTGTGTAGCATGGTCACCTCACAGCCAGAAAATACTGGGTTTATTCCATATGCTGGGAAGTCTGAGACAATCTTTTTTTGTGTGGGTTTCCTTCAGGTGCTCTGGATTCCTCTTTCCTCTAAAGATGCTCATATGTTAAGTGGAGAATCTGAATTGTTCTATATAAAAGTATACGTATGGAATGATCTTTTTAGCTTTTAATCGCCAATGCCAAAAATCTCCTAGCATAGTAATCGTAATGGACTGTGACTATTTAAACTTTTGCTAATCTCTAGACAAAAGACAAAGTGCACTCCAGTGTGGATGCTCTGTGAAACAAACACATCCAACATGAAAACATCCTCTGTAGTGCAGTTTGTGTTCAGGTACTTACTTTAGGTATGTTTCTATCCTAACCTCACAAGCCCATGGAGACACGGGGATGGGAATGGATGAGGAAGGATATTACTTGAACCAATAGTGTTTGAAGAAAGAAGCAGATGTTTACAAGTATGGACCTGCACCAAACTGAGATTGGAGCTCAGAGTGCAGAAAACACAGGAACTGGAGGCAATCAGGTATAGAAAAGAATTTATACACAAGAGGCTTTTTATGTTATTGGCCTGACATAATATTACATATGTGTTGGACAATCTATAAGTCGGCTATAACAAACAGGGAAGTAACTACATGAAAAACTACAACAGTGCTTATTTATTTCTTAGTTATTTATTTTATAACATTTTTAACATTGCATTAAACAGTTTCAGTCTTACCATTACCAATAAAAAAAAAAAATCAAATGCTAAGTTGTTATCATTCATTAAATTGTAGCCAATCACCCAGAACATGCCTGTTCTTGTTTATTTAGTATTTAATTTTGTTCCTAAATGGCCATTAAACTACAAATGTAGTCTAATGTAATGAGACTAAGAATGACTAAGAAGTGATTTTAGTCAAAAAGCTATTAATCTCTCTCTCTCTCTATCTCTCT
>JAOUQU010424931.1:0-10531 GCA_028566735.1 Ammoglanis amapaensis
GAGAGAGAGAGAGAGAGAGAGAGAGAGATATTTAAGAAATTTACATTTCTATATATATTTTATACCAATTTTATCTGTGATTTTTATTTTTTATTTATTTCTTATTATTATAATGTACATTTTTTTATGGAGCAGCTGTAACATTTGCAATTTTCCCCTGGGATCAATAAAGTATTTCTGATTCTGATATTTCATCAGTTGTGTTTTTGATTGTTGTGTTAAATCTTAAGTTGCAAAGCAGATTTATAGTTAATTGCATTAATACTTATAATATATATTAAACATTTTGGCAGTTCATCCACAGCAAACGTCTTAAACGAGACGTGTATTTAGCCGGCTTTGTTTACAAAGGTACAGTCATGGTATATTAGAACAATACCCATTCCAATTGGTTGCTACTAAGTTGTAAATGTTTCTTTTTCATCACTTATTATATAACGCTGTTACCTGTGGGTCTGGATGAGGCATTTAAACTTGGAGAAGAGTTGATTTGCATTTACTATACATACAAGGAATTTAAACAAGGAACATTATAGGCCGGGTGATTTACATCCACAAATTTAATGTTGTGTGATTGTCATTGTGTTGCTGTTGTCTGAGTTACCTGGTGAGACTTTGTGTTGTTTCAGGACGATTTGTGATGTCATTAACGGTTCTCCTCACATCTATGTTCTTTTCAAGAGGCTCCAGGTTCGAGTGATTTTCACCCGACGTTACTAATCGAGAACATATTTTATGGGTGGAATTTACCCCGATGTTAGTGCTTGTGTGTTTAAATCAGGCGCTTTATATTTATATAAATAAAAAATATCCACAACGTTAGTGATGGTTTTACTCATTTTAACGTTAGTGTTCTTGGATTAAAAGTGTGAATATTACATGACATTATAGACGAAAGTAAACCTGCACGAGAACTTAGACCAACCGGTAACAAGTACGGACTGTTTAGGGTGAATCAGTGACAACCCAAGTTTGTAGAATTCTGAAGTTTTTTGCACCGTTTTCTCAAACTCCTCCAGCGTTTTGGGATTCTTCAGCAGTTGCCTCTCGTCCTCATCGGGAAAGTGTGAACTGATGTCTTCTGATCACTGAACTGAAGACATCACTGAACTGAACTGAAGTCTTCTGGATCGGTCAGAAAATAAAATTCATTGTACCTTTTGAACAAGAGTAAGTATCAGAAGTTAACTGTAGAAATATTGGGCTAGATGTGTGTTATTTTTGGTCTGTTTTGTGTAAGTGAAATGTTTTTTCAGGCTTCATGATATAGCGTTTTGTTTATTAATAAATAAATAAATGATTTAAGTATGTTTTTTTTTTCTAATGCGCTTAAATTTCCCTAATGCTTTGTACAGCAGAAAGTGTAGATGTACGCTGTTATAATTTTGTATGCATCATCTAATAACCCATCACCTCTTAATAAAGGCTCTCTTGTCCAGGTCCACTCTTCCAGCCCCCCAACAGGCATCCAGCAGGTACCACTGACCCCCTAAATGCACTGCATTCCAGGTGTGATTTGACTTGAGGTCCTTGTAGCTCTGACCCTGTTTGTATTCTGCACCTTTCCCATGGCCTCCTATCTCCCGACACTCAATACCAACCTCCCTGCAAAGTAACAACAGGTAAGAAATAAAAATGTACAATGTTCTTGTCCAGAACTTGTGAGATGTATCGTTCTGTGCAGTGATAGGAAAGAGCCTTTTAATTCGTGGCAGAAGTCACTGTTGGGTAAATAACAATAAAAACAAAAGCAAATCTTCTGGTCTAATTAGCAAACGAAGTAAACATTATGAACAATAAAATGGCCCATTTATAATAACATCACTGTTAGGACTTGGTGGTTAAGGAAATGGGTTAGAGACCAGAAGGTCACTGGTGAAAGCCCCAAGTTGCCACTATTGAACCCCAGAAAATAGCATTACTGAATTATTGAGAATAATGATATGATCAAACGAAATATAATATCAAAAGAAATATAAATTTGATAAAAACATGACCCATGATGATCTTACTTGCACATTTCTAAGCAGATGCTGGAGTATCCACAGCGAATCCCTCGTCCTTTTTTAATCATTTCCTCTGGAGAACAGACCTTGTCAGTCAGACCCAGGTATCCGTTCACATCATATTCTACAGCGATCCACAAAAACACAGCCAACGGGATTTGATCAAATATTTACATGCTTTACTTACATTTACCAGATGCTCCAAGTGTGATTTATGGAAATGTATAGTAAACATAGTAAACTTAAGTCTAGTTAAATAAACAGTCTAAGAGTATTTATCTGTTAAGACCATTTATTTTGTAATTACGAAATAAATAAGAGAAATAATAAATAAGTGATAGTTCTAAGCTCAAGTAAAATGATAACTTAGTGTGGGTCTTTTCCTGGGTTAGAGACCAAAAGATTCAAGACCCATTACCTTACACTACCCCCCCCCCCAAGTTGCCCCTGAGCAAAGCCATTAACCCTCGATTGCTCAAAATGGTCTTCCGCCGTAATTGTAAATCTTTTTTTTGATAACTGTGTCTGCAAAATCATAAGAATGTAAATGCAAGTTTTCCAGTACCTGGGTGAAAGTTCATTAACTAAGGTCATGGGTTAAGTACCCTTATATTGTTGAAGGTAATTATTTAAAGAAGAAAACGATTGCATACTATTGTGTTGCTGTAACTAGGTGAATCATTCTAAAGTGGCAGGTGAACCCACACATCCGTAAGAATTGGACGTAAGAACCACGATGGCACCGGATGGTTAAGTGAGATAAAGTTCTAATATATATATATAATTGCAGCTTGACAATACTTTTCTTTTTCTTTTAATTTTATGTTTAAAAAACGACAAGCAAAATTTTTAAGTTTTCCCAATTTTGAAAAGTAGCTTTATATAAGTTCCACAATACTGAGCTAACTTTGCATAAGTAGGATTTTTATTTATTTATTTTTTTTAATCGGTTTCACTTATTTTCTAGAGTCCTAATTATACCATTCCAAAAACTCACCTTAATCACTATGATGCACAAACCGATGCTCGTACCAAGTCTTGATAATTAGGAGTGTAGTAAAACTATTCCAAATAAACAATATGGAGCATGAACGGTTGTGGTGACCCCTAACAGAAGCAGACAAAAGGAATCGCAATGTTGTTGTTTTTTTACAGCCAGTATTAGAAGCTGGAGATAAATAAGCCACCAGCCACTTCAGCTCACACTTGTGTCTTCGTGTTCTTGAAGAATAAAGGAACTTGTGTTGCAAAAGCCAACCCTGTTTAGTGAGTCACATAAAACTAGTAAATGTGTTGAGTTTTAACAAAAGCTGGACACTTCATCACTACTTGGACACATCAATGTTGTAATTTTAGTTGTATTAGAATATTGTACTTAAGATCCTTATATTGTAAAGTCTTTAATCTGTTTTAATGTTTGTGTAACATTTTTAGTAGTTTAGTCAGTCAGTCGGTCGGTCGGTCGGTCGGTCGGTCGGTAGGTCGGTCGGTCGGTCGGTCGGTCGGTCGGTCGGTCGGTAGGTAGGTAGGTAGGTAGGTAGGTAGGTCGGTAGGTAGGTAGGTAGGTTGGTAGGTAGGTCGGTAGGTCGGTCGGTAGGTCGGTAGGTCGGTAGGTAGGTAGGTAGGTAGGTAGGTACTTTATTAATCCCGAAGAAAATTGAGGTTATAAAAGCATTTCACTGCTGGTTGTACAATGTATGATTATGTACGTGACAAATAAATCTTGATTTGATTTGAAATGTGTATCGTACTTGTACAATTCATTTACATAAACCAGTGTAATAAGCTTACAGTCACTGTAACGCTGATGTTCCTGTGACAATAGAAAGCACGACTGACCTATGTTATGGCAGAGCCAAATCCATATAGCCCGGAGTCTTTGTAAATCAGTGCACAGCCCCTGTGTGATAGCCTGCGCAATAGTCTTAACCGAGAAGACTTTCTTGCTCTTAAGCTTAATACAGAAGCACATAACAGATTATGTAAGCACACACTTGTATTACAGACTATGCTTGTAAACATATTAAATCTCACCCAGTGGTCATATAAGATTACAGAAAATGCAGCAATATTTCTCTCAGTATCACATTGCCTACCTCTTTACCAGCAGAAATAGCGTGTTTGTCCAGCCTGTGGAAATCTATGTTGCCAATCAACTCGTTTTGTAGTTTCCTTCTATTGTCGAGACCGTCCGTGATATTTTGTGAAGAGCTGGACTGCATCTTCTCCTCGGCTGGTTCTTCGTTCATAATAGTCTTGGCTCTGGTTTCGGTTCTTCACCCGTGATATTCTGTGATTTTAAACATGTTAGTTATGCTTTATGGTTCAGTCATTCCTAGACTATACATAATAAATCACTTCTCATGCATTATTCAATCGGAGGAAACCCATACACTCAACACACCAGGCACACTGTACACAGAAAAGACACAGGACAGCTCTACCTGGGAATTAGACCAAAGATCTTCTTGCTGAGGTGACAGTGCTACCCACCAAGCCAGAGTCTAGTATGTTATGTCTAGTATGCCAATATGTACACGGTGTGTTGTGTGTTGAGTGTGTTAGAACTTGTCACAACCGATCTTGTGATATGAATGTTGTCGGTTCGATTATTAAAGTCAACAGCTCACAACTGAACAGGTCACGACTTAAAGTCATCTAACCTGTAAATGTTCCTCAGCTGAAGGACACTGAAGGTCAATAATTATTGTTTTTCCGTACCATACTAAAAACCAGAATCAAATTATAAGATTTAATTTACTTTCAAATCATGAAAGACCGATTGAATGCATTTTGTTATTAAAAGACAAAACAATCCACTTTTTACATTTACTTTTAATTTGTTGAAAACCATATGAACCAAAGCAATGTAATATCATAATAAAATAATAATCATTTTACTTTATCAATGGTGTCAGTGTAGATTGATGTCTAAGAACCATAAATAAAAAGAAACGTTTAATCTAATGATAACACATACAGATGTAACACCAGTCCCTCGGGCATACAAATTAATTGATTTGTTGTCTATTATTTAAAAGCTGGGGCAGCGTTGCTTCTATATTACAGCCTTATTATGATCACAGCGCTTGGCCATTATGTCTTTACGCATGGAAAAATATATAATTTCATTTTATTAGTGCTAACCAGAGTATTTAAGAGATGCCAGATGGGTTAAAGGGTTGAATTGACTCAAACAGAAATAGCACATATGGCTATAACATTTGTTGTATTTACATCACGCAATAAGCCATCACGGCCCTAATCATATTTCATTTGGAAGGCATTTAATTATCGTTGATATTATTAAGTATTGTTGTTGCTGTTGTTATTGATATCATTTGTCATTATCAGAGAAGCAGCCAGAGATTTCAGCAATACGTACCAAATCAATTTTAGTCGTATTTATTCGTTTATTGCTTGATCCTGAACATAGAAGCAGCTAAAGCATGAATACTTTATCATTTTTATACGCATTCGAAATTTAACCAAACAGCCAAAGGCAAAGCAAATACAATAATTCTGTTGTTGGTGTTACCTGTACAGGTCTGTGTGCAGCTTTGCACATAAGATTAGATTCTGTCGTGTGTTTCTCTTTAATATTGTAGAAAATCTCAAGCTGCTCTTCTTTAGCATGAGTTTGATTGTTCAGCCCTCATCTCTTGTACGGTGGTTGTTTTAGATCCACAATTTCAGGGTCTGGTGTGTGTCGTTTTGACAGTTTCGATGGATGACAGCTCTAAAATAGCATACAGGGAGTGGCGGTGCTCAGGGCTAACGGGAGCCATTAAAGTTCTCCAATAACTGATTGGTGTTAAGTTGTATAGTTGTGATGTAGATCTCATTTGCCACACGGTTATAATACAGATGCATGGAGGGATGGGCTCAAATATATAACAATAAACATTATTAATATAGCACAACTTCATTAGACACTATATTAGAAATCATATAACTCCAAAAATTAAGAATAACCTTAGATTAAACATTCACATTGTTCAAAATCATCAGACGTATGAAATTAAATCGTATTATCTATCTCTATTTGTTTATTGTCTGTTTTCCCAGTTCCTGGGGTCGGACGTTAATGTTTGGAACAGAGTTTTCTGTCCGGATGCCCTTCCTGACGACAACCACCAGTAAGTGGTGGGATCTTGTGAAACTACTGGACAATTTCCCATCGACCTAGTGCATGTTTTTGGACTGTGGGAGGAAACCGGAGTACCCGAAGGAAACCCACGCTGACACAGGGAGAACATGCTAACTCCACACAGAAAGTCCCCAGCCCTAACAAGTGTACATAACCAATTCTTATTATTATTCGTATGTTTTTAATGTCAGTACAGATTTCTTCTCAAGTTTTTTCAGGGTTTAGGCTTTTAGACGCGCTCCAAATATGTCTGTCTTTAACTCGAATTTAAAAATTTGTTTTCTTGTGCATTCAGCTAATGTGTATTTACCACGATCTACATACCTCTAACTTTTATTTCTCTTTAATTTATTTATGTCAATTACTTTAGCAAATGCTTTTCTGAGATGCTCAAACGAGATGCCATTCATCGTTTTGTTGTTTTAAATTTCCTTAATTTTTCTGTCCCTGTGAAGAAGCTGCGGCACGTCGTTATTGTAAATACAAACTTGTTTTTAATGATTTGCCGGGTTAAATCAAAGGTTAAAATAAATAAATAAATAACTAAATAAGCCACATGTGAAAGAACTGGCCAGTTCTACACAGTTAATCTCACCGAATCTTATGCAGTGCAAAACGTGTAATGGAAGTCATGATCCATGTGAATTCAATAAATGATTTTGAATTCAATAGATTTTTGATTTGTTTAGAAAAGATTGTTCTACTGAACTATTCTACTGCATGAACTGAAATGCAAAATGACATTTAAAATTGTGCACGTTTAGCAGGAATGGGGATAATAAAGAACCAGCTTATTGTAGGTAAATCCTCCAGCAAGCAAGTCTGTTGTAAATATATAAAATAATCACTGTGACGCATTTAATCTCAGATATGTTTGCTATTTCGCACAAATGGCTTATTGAGATTATTAACCCTGATGATTAGGGAATTCAAATAAACAAAGGAGACAACAAACTACCATATTACCACTATAACAAGCTAAAGTTAACAGGTTCTCTATTTGTATTAGCGGTTAGTAACTTAGGTCAAAAGCGAATGTGCAGAAATACTATACAAACTAAACTTTATTTAACCCAAATCTTGTATTTGTGCTTTGTTCCAAATCATAAATTCACCCACAACTTACATTCTATGTCATGAATCACATGATGGGTGTTGTTATGTTTTGGCTGAAACTTCTCTTGCATAAGGTGACGACATTTTTGAGATGCAAATTGGCATCGTTTTGATGTTTGGAAGGGAAAAAAACACAAGAACCTCAATTACTTTTAACTGCAGCGATATAAAGAGAAGAACGTTACTGTATTTTGTAGTACGGAGCACAGTACATGTTTCCTCTCTGTATATTGCAGTTTATTGAATAAGCCTATACCAGACATTTGGAAATAGTCACATATGTTCTGTTAAACAACTGTTAGTTGTTTCCTAAAAAGCACAAAAAAGCTAAATTCAATGGAAATTGTAAATTCATTTATATTAACCTGATCTGAGATTTCAAACTAAAGCCCGAATAAGATATCTACACCTGTAGGTCTACTAGCTTATATTTAAAATAGTACAAAAAAACGACAAACAAATAAAGCTCTAGCACATATGTAGATGCCTAACATTACATATGTATAGCTTATAAGTTATACACATTTGAAAAGCACAACACAAAATACAATTATTACAAAATGCAAATATCGTTCTGTTCAATGTTCTGATAACCGATCAGTATAAATGTGTTACGAGTTCCTCAGAAAGTGATTTTTTTTTTATTATTAATGATATTTACATTGAACAGAAATAAAGACGATGATGATGCAGCTTCTTGTAAGTCGATTCACTTCAGAATTCGGCGACTGGGACGAGTTTTTAGGATTTAAATGGAGTCAAATGTTTCTACTAACCTGCAGGAATACGTTCGTGTGTCTGGACTCGATTCAAACTCTTATACCTCAATAAAGAAAATCATTTCGTGATTGATGCCGGTTGTGTAATCAGATCAGTAGCATCCAGAACTGATGGTGCGGTTAATATTGTCCACGTGTTCTTGCTCGTTGAGCGTTTAAAAGTTGATTGTTTCTAAGAACGGCAGAAACGACGCTACTTCATGATATAAGCACGAGTTGAAAGCAGGACATATTAAAATGGTGTTATAGTGTTATTGTTCGAACATGTTGGCACACTTTGATTTGCAAGATGGTTTCACACAGATTAAGGCAGTGTTGGGTCAGATGTTGTAAATGAAAATAAAGACTTCTTCTTTTCGATTCCCTGTGATTTAGATCACGAACGATTACACACGTGTTACTTAATGGTCATCAGCAGATTATATTTTTTGAAACAATTTTATCTTCTTTTTGTAGCCATAATAAATTCTGCATGAAACATCCTTGCATCTCGATGCATTTACATGAGCCAGATATAGTGACACTATTAAGTCTTGCTCCGATTTAAACCAACCCAGTTTAGACCCTTAGACCCCCCCCTCCAAAGTAGCATCCGAAATGACTATAAATCACATAACCTACAGTGTGCAGAAAAGAAATCCAAATGTGTGCACACTGGCACATTCGGTGCCACTTTAGGTCCTGTGATGCAACATCAAGGACTGCAAAGTTCACAGAAACATGTCCAGATATTTGTCAGATGTGGGGGTTTTTTCCTTCCTTACAGGGCCATGAATCGTATTAAAATAGAACTTGAACACATCAGTGAAGATTCTTCATTATTTCAAAGAATTTAAAAGAACGCAGAAGCTTTACATTCACCGAAACATTAACGTGGCTGAAATAAAGGTTGCACAGAACACTTCGTTCTTCCAACTCCGATAGACAAACGAATACAAGGATCGGGCTGATGTATGGATCACTATCTACAGACAGGGTGAAATTTAAATGAGGACTGGTGGTGAGATCCAAAAAATAAAAACACAGAACTATTCAAAGCTTTAAAAAAAATGTGCATCTAATCACGGCAGATTAAAGTCTTTTTAGCGCTGCAACATTCTCCATTTGCAAGTCTATAAGACGTGATTAAAACAACATATTTGATGGATATTTTAGAAAAGCTAACTAGAAGTGCACAATAGGAACAAATGAGGGAGTCGGTTATTTAGGAAATACATTGAAAAAACACAGAAAATACAAACGAGAAGTTGCAATTGTTTCTTCTAAGCCCTAGAAACCCTACAAGTGCAAAAAGCAATAAATAAAAGTGAATTAAAAAATACCAAACCAAAAATGTACACATTCTCTCAGTGTATTTGAGCTTTACATATTTACATTTACAATTCATTTACGTCAGAATAATAAAAAAGAGAGAAAGCATGTATGGCTGCAAGCATGAATGCACTGCATGTAGCCGAAATAATACAGAATGAAATCTTACCGGCCTACAGAAATGCCTTCAGACATGCGTTTCTCTCGCCCGCTCGCTTAAACGTTTGCGTTTCCGTCTTTGTTGCACTACGGCGAGTCGATAAACATGTTTCTCATGCATACAGAGGAGAGTTTGTACGTGCTTCCGAAAGAAAACAAAAACCAAGGCTCTGGATGACCTTCTGTCAGAGGGAAAGAAGACATTCTTGGTGGTAAGATGGGTCGAGGCAGGCTGTGGTTATGCCAAATTCGTTATGAGGCAGGGCATAAACATGTCTCATGTCCCGGCTTCTATAGAATGGGTGCAGGACTTTCACCCTTAACCCAAACAGTGATGAAATAATGATGGCTGTTGTCTTCAGAAGTGCTCGGTTTTTTTTCACCCACCGGCGGCATCTAGTCGACCTGCTAACTGCTGGAGGACTTTTATTCTACAGTTTCAACACGTTGTATTAGTAAAAAAAAAATTAGAGGAATGTGTCGTCCTTACGGGCGTCTGCTGGGACCGTAAGATTCTTTATATTGACGTCTCCCACAGCTAAAAAAGAACAAATTAAAGATTTAAATGAGTTCCGATTTGATTGAAATAAGACATAGATGCAAAGTGCATTTACAGGTAAAAGTTTGTGAACCCTTTAACGTATTACAAAAAAAGATGCCCAAATTTCATGTTCGCTCGTTTGAATAAAAATCTTACGTCTTATGGTTTATGTGAACCATATACAGATTTAACACTGAACACGGCATTTAAAAAGAGCAAATTCATGTATAAGAGAACGATTGTAATGAGCGAATAAAGTGCTAATTAATGAAGAAGCAACGATAATATGAAGCTGCATTAACATAAGATTAATAAAACCTGAATGATAAATTAAAACATCTAAAGAAATATTTAACTATAGAAATTAGGGCTGACCGCGATTAATCGATTAATCGTTGGTCGACCAAAAAAATGACTAGTCGGACAAATTTCATTGGTCGATTAGTCGCAGGAAAGAAAAACGCTGCGT
>JAOUQU010424942.1:0-10531 GCA_028566735.1 Ammoglanis amapaensis
ATGATGATGATGATGATGATGATGATGATGATGATGATGATGATGATGATGATGATGATGATGATGATGATGATTATATTGGTTTTGTCTATACATTTGTCTATAATTATAAGAACAATAACAACAACAACAACAATGATCATAATACTAATATACTATTAATAAATGTTTTAAAATAATTTTACAAAACACTGTCAAAATCTTTTAATCATCACGTACAGTTTATTATTATTATTATTATTATTATTGCTTTTTTATTATTGGTGAAAACTCCAAAAGCAACAGACTTTTTTAAATAATAATGACAAGAATAATAACGATCGGGATTTATTATATTATTATAATACACATTATTACTATTAATAAAAACTCCAGACACTGAACTTTAATCAACGCTCTTGAAATTTCTTTATTCCTCTCATCACGATTAAATCTGTTCGGTTGAATCTATGAAGCTCGTCGTTCGTCGTGATTGAATTGAACTTCCATCATTAACGTTCTGAGCTTCGCTTCGTTTTTCTGGATGAATCGGAATGCTGACCGTGAGACGAGCGCCCGTTTCATGTGTCTGGCAGGATCTGGATGTTGCACCGCAGATGTTGCCCGTGTACGTAGTCCATCATTACAAGGCACGCACGGGTTCCATCGTCTTTCCTTTCATGTATCTCACGACTCTTTAACTGGGACTAATTGTGTTTGATACAAGCCAAGAAGATGGCAGATGCTTTCCAGAACGCGGCTGCTTTCTTGCGTGCCGACGCGAATTCTCGCGGCGACGGAAACATCCGCCGACTCGCCGTATCTGACGGACAGACGGGAACGCGCGTCTCGTTTCCGTCGACGCGTTTCAAAGCTTTCCGTGACTCTCGGACGACTCTGTGAATGCCTCCGAAACCCGTGTCTGGGCCTGCATGACTGGGGTCAGCCAAACCCAGAGCTTTTGTTGTGTCACGACAATGTCTGATCTTTAATAGATTTAATAGATACTTACGGAATAATTACGCTGAAAGGGACGCTGGAGAAGCCCTAGGCAGAATAAGCAGGCGAGTTCAGTCGATCCGGTCGTTCATGATCGGGCCCCTCTAAGTGATCCCGTGTTCCCCAGACACGCCGAGCAACATGCGATGACTTACTCAATCACGTCAAGACGTGGCATGGAAGCGGAGGAATAGTTTCATGACAGATGTGACGTGTACAGAGAGCCTTGAACTTGAGGCGCGTTTCGGGTAAAAAATAATCATAATAATAATAATATCAAGCCGATTCCAAAAGTGTTCCTTGATACAATCAATTCATCGTTACGTTATAAGAACCAGAACCTCCCGCCGGGGTCGTGTGTGTTTTTTTTATTAAGCGCTTTTGTTAAATGGTTTTACAGTCCAGCATGAAAGAAAGTATGTGCACCTCTTCCTCTTGCACGACACTCATTCGTTTAAATTAAAACACATGCACGTGAAGGTCGAACAAGTGCAAGATTGCGACTGACGTGACTCCCGTCCCGGAGACCGCTGAGGAAAACGCGACGCCGAGGGACTCCAGACGAATCCACTTCTCCTCAATCTTCAGAAAGTCAAACTGAAAGATCGTTTAACTACTTACGCTTACGCCACTCGACAGGTCTGGTTAGCAGCTACTGGAAACACACACACACACACACACACACACACAAACACACACACACGTCAAGAGTTCAACATATTTTCGGCTGCAAAACTAAATAAAGACGCGAGAAGTCAAATAGATGTTTTTTTTTTTTTTTAATTCGTTCGGGCATCGGCGGAATGTGTTTGTTCTGGTCCTGAATTAAAGATAATAAGTCTATCATTTGCACGAAGATTTAATTCGATCCACACCACATGGTTTAAAAGTATTCAAAAACAAATGTGACCCTTTTACACCATGACTCGAGTCTTTTGACCAGGCCCTGGCACAGGATGTACGTCTGCTGTTGTTTAGTCTAATAAATACATTGTTTGTATGGCTGAGCACTGATTTTGGTTCATAAGGCCTCACATCGATGTTCCAGTTTGTTCTTAAACTATCACTATCAACTGTGACGACCCCTAGTGGGAGCAGCCGATATTAAAATAAAAATAAAACTAGAAATTGAAAGACCGGATGAGCCGGTTTGATTTTTGTAAAACTATTTCTATTTTTTATTCTGTATTACACAAAATTAGACTGTACTTTTGGGTACAAAGTCAACACAGTTCATACAAAAAAACCTAAACGACAGTAAAAAAGTGTTTATTATAATCATTTATACTTTATACAAAGTGAAAGTTAAAGGTTCGTCTAACGTTATCCCTTAAATCCATCTTTTGTGCTACTGTAGAGGTACGACTTGTCTGGCTTGTTGACCTTTTCTTGTCTCACACACACACGCACGTACACACACACACTACCCTCACGTCACTCCTTCTTCTCAAGTGGTTCCCAGGTTTCTGGCCCTCGGCGCTCCACTTTGAGCCTCACATGTTGAGAGTCTTTGGTTCGGAATCATAAATTCACCCTCTTAGAACCTCTTCTGATCACCAGCGTTTATACAGGTGGCTTTTTTTTGGTTGATGTCGTCCCGTTGGAGGGATTTTTCGGATAATTGATCCTTCCAGGGGCACTCGGATGTTCTCGGCACGAGAGCTGCAGGTGCACGGGATGCCGAGATGAAGCCGCCGGGGGTCATTAGAACCCGGCGGCCCCGGGATCCAAACAGGCTCATGATGAATGATCAACACTCGCAACACATTTGATCAGCGCTGGCTAAACAGAAAACAAAAGCGTCACCCGAGCTGTATTTATTTTTCGTGGCGACGCTTTCGGAGGCACTTGTTAGGATGAAATTCTGTCAGAAGTCGACCCTCCTACCCTCTTATAATCATCATGGATCAAATAAAAAAAAACGGCTCATGGGGGACAGCTATCAAAACAGCCGAGGCACATTAGAATGAAATCAGCTTACTCTTCCTTCCTAATTATATAAAGAATGTTTTAATAATGACTCGGAACGCACATTCGCGCTGGCTGATGAGAAGACGCCGTTCGCCGAGCTCGTAAACTTGCGTGGAAGAGAAACACATCTGTTCAATCACCGAAGATCTTCACATCTCCACTTCGCTCAAAACAGCCTGGAGCTAAGAAACGTGGATACACATTTGTCCAGCGTGGTCGCCGGATTCAGCTTTCGGAACACGCGGTCGCTAAGAGAGGTGAATTGTGATGCGTTAATAGTAACTCCGTGGCTTCACCTTGCAACCTTTAGATCATTGATTTAATACCTATAAATGGCGCAAAGGATGCTGGTTAAAGACCCGCCACTGCGACGTCGTTGCTGTTGGACTCTTGAGCGAGACTCTTAACCCTTCACTGTATAGTGTAACTGTAGGTAGATGGAATTTGTTAAAATAACGCTATAAAAAGTAAAGAAGAGTAAACACGTTCCAGTGGAGCATTTCCGACAACAGCTTATTAGCACAAAATCAGGCTCAAACTGGCAATAGCAAAACCCGATAATGCATTTTATTTTTTGACACACACTAGGGGGCAGCAGTGGTAGAGTTCGATACGTTTAAATTTACATATCAAGCATTTAGCAGTTAACACTTAAGACACTCAAGGGTCCAAGAGCAGCGAACCAGCAGTAATGCGTCCATCGGATTGATAATCTTGTACTCTAACCGCTAGGCTACATCTCTAGGCTCTGAAGTCTACGCTGCTCGTCGACTCCTTGGGAATCAAACCGACAACTTTCCGACTGACAAAATTCTAGATTGATCTGAAATGGCTAGCGGACATGCTGTAGACCACCATATCCCACTCCATATTGGTTTAATTTCAGCTCCCTTTGGTGTCCCGCTGGTCTGGTGCGAGCGTAACGAACGTTAACCAAACCTGGCAGGTGAGAAGCCGACGTGACATGAAGTGGACGCGGGTGGACGCTCTTCACGGTGGTCTTTATCTATCAAGCACGTAAACCCGAGATGGATTAGGCTGCCATACGCAGCTCCAGTCCTCACATCTGAGAGCTTGAAAGTGGTACGATATCTCGCAACACTCGGCAAGCATCTGGTTCTAATCGCATCAAGAAACAAAAAAAAATACAAAACTAAACAAAAAGAAAGTACAGAAGACAGAGCGCCCCGTCAACCCCCCCTCCCCCCACCACCGGAACTTTAACCCATGGGCTAATCATTCCTCTAATATCCTGTACCCGGCACAATTCATTCAAGTCCGGCGTGTTTCTCAGAATAGAAACTTACCGGAACGGAATGAGATGGAAACGGAATCTGTAATAAAAAATATATTAATAGAAAGTTAAAACAGGTAAAGAAGCGTAAACACGTTTATGTGGAGCATTTCCGACAACAGCTTATTATCATCATAGGAGTGACGTAATTCCAAATCGGCTTCAAACTAGCAATGGCAAAACTGATTAATAATTACTTCTGTGTGTGTGTGTGTGTGTGGGTGTGTGTGTGTGTGTGTGTGTGTGTGTGTGTGTGTAAAGAACTTTGTTACCCGTACCTCTCATGTCCTGGTGCTTACAGAACCGGGCTTGTTTTGTTATCAGGACGTTGTCGTTATCGGGATGGGCACGACCGAAGTGCCCTTGAGCAAGACACTAGACCCCGCTAACTGCGCCCAGGTGTCGGGGCTAGAACAGGCCTGTAGGATTGCACATGGTGCTCAGTACTGCCCCCTAATGTGTGTTAATGTGTCTTTGGCTGCTCTGGATCATTCCTAAGTGTGTAAAAGCACTGTAGGGGAAACATTTTCTTATTTATTTTGCATGTTTTGTATGATGAGCCCATAGACCTATTTTGACTTGTTTACTAGTTATGAGATGGTTTCTCACGTTTAAGAAAGTTAAATTTCAAATTTTCTTTTTAAATGGGGCCAAGAAACGAAACAAAAATCTTAACAATAATGACAAAACAGTGGCATGAATACATTTATTTTATTAACACGGGTGATTGTTGAGTCCCGGTCACTCGTGCATCGAAGGGTTAATTGCTGTATTAGACGTGAATGAAGCAGGCCCAGTTCTTTACATGACAAACTTCTGAAAACAATTAAACGCTTGTGAAAGCAAAAGAAAGCAATGAGTCACTGAGATTTATGACAGAAGTGGAGCTTTTTTTTTCGGTCTTTGTGTCCGGGAGATGTTTCAAGCCCATGAAGTTCGGAACTGAAAAGGCCGTAGGGGATTGCTCGTGTGAAACTGGGCTTCATCCGTATCAGAGTTCAAACTCTGGCATTTCGTGGCATCGCGGCCTGGAATTCATTTTACAGACGACAAAAAAAAGAGATCGTTTCACGTAAGTCGACGTTCTTAAAAGTATTAATTGCTCCCAAAATAAAAGGAAAAAACCAAAGATGAACATCAGGTGCATCTAGACTCCTAAATTATAATTCTGAATCTATAGCACACAATTGATCTATTTATACATCTTGTTTACCTACCTACCTACCTACCTACCTACCTAACCACTTCTCTACCTACCTACATACCTATCTACCTACCTACCTACCTACCTACCTACCTACCTACATACCTATCTACCTACCTACCTACCTACCTACCTACCTACCTACCTACCTACATACCTATCTACCTACCTACCTAACCACCTCTCTACCTACCTACCTACAAACCTACCTAACCACCTATCTACCTACCTACCTACCTACCTACCTACCTACCTACCTACCTACAGACCTACCTAACTACCTAGCTATCTACCTACCCACCTACCTACCTACCTACCTACGTACCTACCTCTTTTTATCCTTGTTTTTCAACCAAGTTCAATGTTTTAATGTAACATAGCAAGAAGTCCCAAGTTTAATTCCCACGGTCCAAAAAGATGCAGGTAAACAAACTAAAGATCCGAAATTGTCCATAACCGTGTTTGATCTGACTTGTGTAACGAACGATTGTTTCCTGTCATGTGTCATCTGTCTAAAAGTGTAAAAACCTAAGAAGTGTAAACACACAAACAGACAAACAAACAGACAAACAAACAGAACCAGATTAAGATTACGCCAAGTACGAAGCCGTCGTCGCGACAAAGATGTGTCTGCTTATAGAATCTAAATTATAAAACCTAGTCTGGCTTGTTTAACACTTTGTTTAGTGCACTACATTCTTCCATGTGTGTTCTTTTATGTTTTTTTTTGTTACTCTACGATGTAAAAAATAAAACCATTAAACGATAAAATGTGTCCCGACTCTCGACTGCACGTGAGCGGATTCTTTTTGGTAGACCCGAATTTGTTTTGCATGCGATATTTAATTCCACTACAAGATGTAACCCATCCCTTTTAAAGCCGTGAAGTGTCTGTAGCTGCGACGTCTGTTCTTCACTAACGATAAGTATCCTGGAACATTTGTATCTCATTCGATTTGGTGAAGGGGAGACAGCAACGTCCTGACGGATGAGAGGCTGAGAGCGCCATCGTTGCTCAACAAAAGCTGCACAATGGCATCATTTCCCTTAATAACTTCCAGTCGCTCGTAAAGAGAGGCGAGAGTGAAAACAGCAGGAGATGGGAACGGTCCGTTTCCCATCGGTTACATTTGCTACAGTATTTACAGTAAAATATTCCAACAAAACAACCGTCATGTAGGAACTGGTGAGGAACGTCAATGGAACCTGGAACCATGAACCCAGGACCTGATGAACACGCGTGACCACCGTAATGGGTGTTGATTTGGACTAACATATTATTATAGAGCGTTCACATCTCTAGTGTGTGTCTGTAGTCGATTTAATTTCTTTGTTTGTTTGTTTATTACGATTTTAAGTTACATGCACTGCAGAAACACTGTATTTAATAATTACCAGCGTTATATTAGATCACATATTTTAAAAAAAAAGGACATTAAAAGGACATGATAATAACTAAAGAAATACTAACAAAACATTTTATTCAGTGAAACGTTTTTCAGGACACCTTAAAGACGCTTAAAAGAGACCGAAGATCTTGTCAAAACATCATTTTACACAATTTTCAATTTTTTATTTTACATGATGATCCATTATATTTAAAATGAGCCAGAGTGGGCAGATTGATAAACACGGAAGATCCGACGGTTGGCGTTTCTATCCCGAACGCAACGAGAGTTTAACGCTGATGCTAATCCGAAGTTGCCCACACGGGAAAACGACTGGGAAATGATTCCACGCCGGATGGCAAGGCTATGAGAATGTTGAGGAACGTAATAAACAGAAGCCAAAAAGCAGCACGTAAGCTACACACACAACTTACGCTAATGGAACGCACCTAATACCCTACCACCTTCCAACCGCCGCATCTTTCGGTACACAAAACCCCGGGACAATGATTTATTTCTCTGTGAAATGAGCAAACGGAATCATTATTTATACAAAACAATAAGCCGATGCTTATAATCTTCAAACCATGATCACCAGATGCTGTCTCTTATGCACTCCAGGAGTTTACAGACCGGCCATGCTGCAAACCGGTGTCCGGTTCAACCAACTGGTGTCTGGTGTTCAGTTTGGCTGGTTGTACAATTTACAGATGTGCTGGATAACAATGATCAGGGATTTTAGTTTCGGAGCCTTTTATGTTCCAGTAATGGTAAGTCGTACACGATTTAATGTGATTTTAAACATGTACACAGACTAATTAATAAATAGAACTTAAAGCTTTGGCCTTTTCCAGAATAACCGGACGTCTGGACTGACTTTAGTCCAGACGTGAGTAGTCCTGCAGCACTACGAAACAAAACACAAGTTAAAAGGTTTTGTTCCAGGGAAACGGTGACCGATGCTATATCATCGCTGTCGATTGTTTAGACTGCCGGTCCATTCATTTCCACGTTCGAGTGCTATTAAATGTTTTACGATTTTAAGGGTTATTTAATCCCTGCCCCGTGTACCTTTTATTTTAACCAGACTCGGTGACATCACGAAGGCTTGAAGATTCCACCCACAGGTCTGCGATCGTCCAAGACTTCCCGGGAATAAAACTTCGACTGAAATTCAAACCTGTGAAAATCGTCTGGGCGTTAACAACCCGATCCTCTCAGGGGGCAATTTTCACATCGCAAAATATACCAGGGGGGCCCCATTAGCATAGAGCACGGGAGCGGAACATCAAAGGGACACAACACAACTGGGGTGAAAACGCCAACGAATTAGGCAAGATTATATAATCAGTGTTAACCATGCAGGTTAAAATCGAGACTGTACGGTGGGTACCGTGTCACGCTGGTGCAGAAAAGACTTTGAAATGCTGGAGATTAATGAGGCCAAACATTTAATGTGCATGAAACGGCTCGTAGTTAAAGGTTGCAGTAAAATTAACAAGTGTGCAAAGTTATTTCCTTTTTCTTGTTACTTTAATTCCTTCTGTTAAAAAAACCTAGTAAATATTTATATAAGATCCTTTTTTATTACAGGTCCCTTAAACTGTTGCACTCTTACCTCACAAAGTGCCGGGATCGATTCCCGGTTAAGACAATATGGGAAAGACAGTGAAACACACCTTTTCTTCAATTTATTCTACACACTAGGGGGTAGCAGTGAGCACACATGGCCGGTACGATGGTCATCTCTAGCCACGGTGCCCGGAATTCAGTTTAGAGGGTTCGGTGCCTTCCTCAAGGGCACCTTCAGTCACGATTTTCCGTCGTGACTCTCGGGAATCGAACCAGCGACCTTGCGACTACAGTCGACAGGTCACGACCGCCCCAGTGTTCTGTTTCCTCTGTTTCCTCCGGGTACTCTGGGCTACTCGGACAGTCCAAAGACGTGCAGTCAGGTAAAATAGAGGTAACTGAAATTGTCCTGTGTTTATATATGTGTGTGTGTGTGTGTGTGTCAGTGTTTGTCCCCGCACTGTGGAATTGACCGGCGACCTGTTCGGGTGTTTAGTGTATTTGCCTAGTGTGTGTCCCACCGTGACCCCGGTACATTTAAATGAAACACATCTCATCGATCATCTTTAAATCTCAGCCTAAATGATCTCGCCACCCCTCCGAACGGTTTAGGGTCACACAGTGTGGGCGGGTGGGACACACACTGTGACACATACACTAAACACCCGAACGGAATCACGAGCCGCTCAGACGTTTCCAGGATTGGTGTCGTTTGTCGGATCTTTTATCATTTAAAGTTATTACGTTTGCCCACAAAATGAGCGAATCCAGAATGAAATCCACACACAGATCAACAAACAAACAACAACCAGCATGGCAAAACAAAACAAATGAATTAAACATGTGAATCAAGCAGTAATAATAATAATAATAATAATAATAATAATAATAATAATAATAATAATAATAATAAAAATCACATCTGTCATGCAACGCTGGTTGCAGATCCTGTTGCATGCTGGTGGATCTCGTCTCAGCAGCCGGGAAGAACTTCAAGTTCTCGCTCCACTTACGTCCAACAAAAACACGATTGATTTCGATGAAGAGACCCGGGTGGCGGGTGGCACTGATACACGCTGATCATCCGTATCAAAGAGGCTTTGAACGGGGCGTCCATTAGGCTCGCATCAATATAAACAACGTTGTGTTTGTTGTTTTATAACGGTTGTGTATTTTATTTCAGTTGGTTTTCAGTTACAGGAGTCGGGATTTCTCATCCTTATCAACACCAGACACGAACATTTAATGCTTCTGCCGCAGTTTCCGTGGTAATTCACCGGATTTTATGGACGTTTTGTTCCCGGGCGATATGGGGGTGGCTTTCTGTGTCCAGTTTGCATGTTCTCATGTTCGTTTGAGTTTCCTCCAAGCACCCAACAGTCCGAAGACATGCAGTCTGGTTCATTGGAGATATTAAAATGTGTTGAAAAATTGTATGTGTGTGTGTGGAATCATCCATCCATCCATCCACTTTATCCTTCAATGGTCACAGTGGGACACACGCTGAGTCAATACACCAAACACCTGAACAGGTAGCCAGTGTTACTCGATGTATCGTGTAAAAAGTGTGTAAACACACACACACACAATTAATTTATTTCCTTTAATTATTCGTTTGACTTTGAAATCGAAGGTGTGTGTAAATATGTGGTACTGTTCCACATCTCTTAGTGCATGTTCCTTGGGCGTTGGGAGGAAACCGGAGTACCCGGAGTAAAATTGCGTGGAGTCGATTCAGAGAAAGAACATCCAAGGAATTCTGGGTACTAAGCCACCGTGCCGCCCATTAGGATCATTAAAACACTTAATTAGCAACGAATGAATTACTAATTTATTAAATCTATGACATACAGACTGACTTGGGATTTAAACTTTTATTAGATATTAACTTTTGACTTTGGGTGTAGATCGTTGGCGTTGGAGAGAAGCGCGTCGTTCATGTCGTGACTTTTAAAACCGTATTTTACAAGCCGTCATTTTCCCACCGTGAGACTTGTCACTCTGATGACCACAAAAACACACCCCGGGACCCCGAACGAGGTCTGAGGTCTCACACACACACACACACACACACACACACACACACACACACACACACACACACACACACACACACACACACAC